>JZLH01S0061033.1:58221-73973 GCA_001188425.1 Eucidaris tribuloides | reverse complement strand
GATGAAAAACGAGAGAGGGTAAGCTGCTCGGGGTAATTATGGTTTAGTATGTCTTGGGTCCGTCACCAATGAATTGACTCGGGAGTGTGCTGGTCAGTGTGCATATGCATTAGAGGAAAGAAAAAGTGTTGGGTCAGAGTGATGATAAATAATAAATATTATTAGAATAAATTTGATGTTGATCTTGTGCGGCTAAAGTGTCACATACAAGGGTGGAGTCAATGCTTCAAGATTGGCGCGTTAGATAGTGTTCGGAAGACTCAATTAGATACCCAGTATTCCACGGGGTTTAAAGAACAGTGTCGGGAAGCCACCTTGGCAGGTTAAGAAAAAGGAATAGAGGGGAGGAAAAGTGGCTTCACGTGCACGGATGATGCACTTCGGCCAGTCATAGTGTAATCTATTCCAAAACACTTCATTGGCAGCTGTCAACACAAACAAACGCTTCGGAGCAATTGAACAGGCGTGTTTTTTAACTGTTTTGAATGTTTCTGGGAGCATTTGAATTTGATGCACAACCCTTTGATATTTACAATTGGGGCTAGACTCTCCTATACATGAGTTTGGGTTTTGACGCTTTCGATCGAAGCGAAACTTGACGAGATACGTTTATTTACCTCGGCGTCTTCGCCATTGTTTCTTCCGGGGCGTGGCGGCCGAGTTAAAAATAGAAACCCTTAAGTTTTCATTGCTTGCCCAAAAGCGCAAACAAACCGGCTTGATGTGGGGGGCTTAGAGTGACAGTTCGGAGCAAGTATTGCTTCTAATGAGCAGTTTTTTGGCGATGTTGCGATTCTGACAAACAGGGAACAGGTTGGAAGATAAGTGTAGTTGAGTGAGTTATTTTATGATTAGGGCAGTAAAAATTACATTCGCAAGATTGTAATAGTGTGCAGTGGAGGTCGTAGCAGTCATTAGTGTGAAGGCAATAAGAAAACAATTGAGAAGATACATCATTAATTTTAATATGACATAAATTGCTTGCCCGATGAAGTGAAATGGTCACGAGTTTCCCAAGTAATCTCGTGTATTGTGACGAGAGTCGAGAATTTTGAATGGCTCGCCAGAATTGTAAGGGATTGTAATAGGGGATTGTTTTCAAGTACGGCGGTCGGTGTTAGATAATGACAGGTTAATCGTTGTTTGTGGACAGTGCGCGTCTATTAGGAGTTCATTTAAAGTGTTATTATATGCGTGTCCTTAAAAACACAGGAATAGACAAAACAGCCACAGTACTTTTTGAAGGTAGCAATTTAACAGTTGAAATGTAGGGTACAGTTGGGGGAATTGATCGCGGAAACGCGGTCCAGACACAGTGGTGGGAGAAAGAAAGTTTTTGTGGAGAGAGGTTTTTAGACCAGGGGTCTTGTTGTTGTCAATGTTCCAGTGGTAGGTAGATTAAATAGGAGTTACTCATAGTTCATCTTACCAAATTAAACATCGAGACAAGTCGAGAGATAGGTACAGGCCTAGATTAATGACATTATTGGTAATTTCATGTAAGCCGAGTAGTTGGGTTAGGGTGTAAGTTTTACTCAGCTGTGGTAATAGGGATAATATGAAGGTAGTTTTACGTAGTTTAAGGGTTTATACCGAATCTCATTGGTAGGAATTTTTGTAACCAGATACTAGTGAAATTTGATGAGTATTATTGAGAGCGATTTAGATCTTTAATTGTGTACCCCTCCATTATTCAATTAATAGCACAGTATCTTGGGGGAGGTTGCGACAGCCATGGGACAATTATATCTGGTATGACGCGAAAAAAAGTGGTAATGATTATGTGATATCTACAATGGAAGTAATTTTTAATAATTGTGGGGGAGTATCTTAGTAGTTTGTTGACATAGCGTTCCACAAGAATTGTATTTTTAATACATCATCATTCCAAGGACATCCAAAGTCTTACATTAGTTGATTGGCAAAGGGAGGCTTATCTATTAAACCATAGCATACGTTCATGGTTATTCACATAATAGTCCCAATTTAATCGTACATAGTGAAAGCTTCTAGGAACAATCATTTACAAATGTCACAAACACCGGTCTCTCCTCACTCACTTTTCTTGGAACAGTCCAAGCAGGTAAAAAATCGTATTGGGAAGCCGAATAGAGGAATACTCGACTTTTTGAAGGTGTTCAGTTTAGTGAACGAGAAGTTCAACAAGATTGGACATTGTTCAAGCAATTTACAAGCGGTATGGCATTTACGATCAGTCTGATTTTAGGTTTAAAGAAACTTAGAGTGGATTTCAGATATATATGTTATCTAATGTTATTTTGTGCAGATTGTCATCTATAGTTTATAGAACAAGGATTGGCCGCACCAGTGGTGGTACCATGGTAAGGGATGGTATTTGTTTACTAGTTCCATTGAACAAAGCTTTGTAGTGGAGGAAGGTATGACTGTAGACGATTCGTATATGGCATTGACTATGACCGCCAAGAAGAAGCGTATTTAAAAATGTGTATGTGTTGACTGGTGTCAAACGGCATGAGGAGAGATTCGGTATGGTCATGCAGTGAGTGTTACATGGTTCATTTTGAAGGATGAAAGTGGATAAATTGACCAGGAGAGGTTCGACATGTGGTAAGGCGGTATGCAATTGAAGGGATCAATATTATTTCCAAAGTGATCGTGGTCGAGAGAAAATATTTTTCTCAGATTTTGACCAAAATGCGAAGTTGGAGACAGTGTGGAAATTTTGGAGAGTTCTGGAGTCAAGAAGTGTTTTTTCAGAGGTGGAGTGCATTGGGCATTTTTTAGGGATGAAGGAAAATGGCTGTCAATGCTTAAATTGACGATCTGCGAAATGATGGAGCGAATGTGGATGAACATCTTCACAAGTGTGGAAGGAATGGGATCTAAGTATTGACTTAGGAGGTATTTTTGAAGGAGAGACTGGAATGTGTCCGGGTGTGAGCTGCAAGTCTCCCAGAGAGAAAGTGAGGGGTTGGAGTAGTTCATCTGGAGACGACGGTCAAGATTGTCTGTTACTTTATTTGGTGATTGGATGAAAAGGCTTAAGCATTTCCATGACTGTCGTGTGGAGATGGTGAGGGGAGATAGTTGCGATTTACGGAGGGTTCGCGATGGAGAGAGCTGTTTGAATATCCGCCAGTTTCATATGAGACAAATATGTGCTGTTTGGATTTATTAAAAGAGTTCACCATGTTTTCTGAGCAACAATTTTCCTGTCGTTGGAAGTTTACGTTGGACGCAATTTTCCTTTCAAGTTCTCCGTTTCCGTTCGCAGCAAGATGTCAGGATTATACAAGGGACAGTTCATTGCTGGTTTTTGAAAAATATATCAATGGTGAAATCAAAATAGAAATATATCGTCAGACCCTTACGACGCTCACATTCAGTGGAGCGGGTGCAATGTGGGAGGAGTCTGTCGAGATTTGTTGGTTGTAATCTGTAGTACCCAAGCAGTCAACATGTCAGTATCGACGGATAATGGTTGGCCGAGTCGGTAAAATCTTTGGCAAAGCTGGCTCTTATCATTTCTTTGATATTGCGGCAGGTGAATGTGGTTAAGTACGGACGAGGCTCCCTCATCTGAGCAAGCATGGTAATTCGGCAGAATGGATCTGATACAGATAATTTACTTGAGACGAAGGCAAGGAATTGTTCAGAGTTGCGAACCATTTGACGAATCCGGATGTGCTTTATCGATGTGTGGAAAGTAATAAGTTGAGAGATGGCGTTGGGATGGTAATGATGGTCCGTTGAATATTCCAGTGGTGTGTAGGCGATTGAACATTATCCTAGGATGAATGTTTAAATTTCCCCGTGGAATGACGAACAAGGTGTTGCTTTGTACAAATTGATCAAGAATCGGGGATTCCGATTTGAGAAAAGCAGAGGAAAGGATTGCTATTAAAAGCGTGGGTATACATGGACGATTAATGTCCCAGAGACGGAGATGATTTGAAATCAGTTCCATTTGCATTGATTCAAAGGTAAGTATATTTTATGTGACGAGGATTGGATGAACTTTAAGATATGTTTTGTAAAGGAAAGTCCACCCACTCCCACGGTTTTTGGAGGTCAGTGGGACAGATGTTGGAGAAGTAAACCTTAGGAGCTGATCAGTATTCCAGCGAGTTGACCGGGATCGTTCCGATGAAGGATTATACCAGGTTTTCTAATTGAATGTACATTGCAGATGGTTGATCCGTAACAAATTCTTGAAAATTGATGGATTATTTACAAAGGAGCGGGCTTATACACAAGTTGGACTAATGATTACGTTATAATAGGACTTAGGACAGTCATTGTAAAGAATGCGTGCGTTCTGTGAGGGACAAACAGGAGGTATGGTATATTGAATCCGATCGACGTGTTGACAAGTGACGCAGCATTCCGGGGTTCGAGGGGTGGTTTACAATTGATAGACTGTATATACGATATACAAGCTTGCATGGCACTTTAAACCAGTTATTAAAACAATTTGTGATGTGTGGTGTTGTGTGTGTGTTTTATCGGACAAGAGGTGCAAACATTGCCAAGGTTACTTAGTACGTGCAGGGGACGCTGATTATAAAAACAGACGGATTGCGAAACCAACCCCTTGGGGGACCTTTATCGACAACTGCACTGAAAACTCAATATGTCTTTGCACGAGCATTATTCTTTAATAAACCGTGTCACGAAGACAATACGTCACATCTTCCTATGTAAAACTGCTCCGGATAATAGGGAATTTACGGACCACAAGTATATGGCTGGTTGGCGGGTTATTCATCTGTCGAAGGAAGTTGATGTTCAATTCCTTATTACAAGGGTAAGATATAAGTATAAGGTGGGTTTCAATGTCGTTTTTAAGATTGCGGGAATTATCCATGAAAATCGTTATTGATGTTTTGTGTATAGGTTATGGATGAACTACTGGTGTTTGTTGGCATGTGGATTTATTTGCGGAAAAATAAATATATTCATATCATTATGGAGGGATACATACGTGTTAAGAATTAGACCATTTCTCAAAATCTGGTTTAAATAACCCTAATGGCTGGTTTTGTTAATTGGATTTTGGCGTGTGCAGATGATACGCACATAAGGAAGAAAAAGGTTTTGCTCAGATGAGAAAAATAGAAGGTAACAGTAGTTAAAAAGGATCAAATGCTTGACAACAATAATAACACCAGTATCCACGGGGTAAGCCTGGTGGAAGCACCTGCAGTAGAGGGGAGAAAAGTGGCTTCAACCCCTACATCTCACTCTGGCGATTCTCTCCAAAACACCTTTCATTGCAGGCTTTCACACAAACACACCTTTCTGTGTCGGCAGAAATTGGAACCCGTTTGCATCGCCATTGATCGGCGGCGACTGCAAATATTAAATGTTGCTTTTCCTCCCGGGCCGGTGGCGACGATTAAATAGAACCCGTTTTAATCTCATGCTGCCCAAAACGGCAGACACGGCTTTTATTTGTTGTTTTGCTTTATGTCAATCGGCAAGTTATTGCTCTAAGTAGGGCGGCATCTTTGAGTGCAGAATTACACAAATGATTAGTATTCTGTATTTGCAGTATAGGACTAAATGGACTTAATTATCTGCTAATACTGCCGATAGTTTAATTGGCACTAATCCATAGATGTTTATTATGTCTATTCTGTCCCAGATAGGTGTATATTGACTTCTCTTGCAATTACGGCCTTCGGGTAGAACTCTTACTCTTTGATAGCTCTATAGGGAGTCAATAAAGCTATTATTCCTAAAACACAGGAACAAAGGACAGGTAGCAATAAACATGAATGGTTTAGGCTACAGGTGGGAATTGATCGGAAACCGCTTTTGTCCAAACACAGTTTTTGTTTGGATAAAGAAGTATGAGGAGTGTCTTTTTTCAATTTCCCTGAGGTAACATCCAATACACATAGTCATCCGTATGAAATAACACATTGTATAAATGGATAACGCTTTTGCGTAATATATGATGGTAATCTACTAATCTTGAAGCAATTTAAGGTCTTAATAGCGTAATCTATTGTTTGTGTATATTGTGTGTGTGTGTATGGTGGGGGGGGGGAGTATATTAGTAGGTTTGTGACATGCTTTCCACAAAATTGTATTAATACATCATCATCCAGACATCCCCAAAGCTGAAGTAGTTATGCAAAGGATTCTATCTATAAACATAGGCCTATACTGTCAGTGTAGTTCTTTACATAATATTCCTAATTTAATCTACAAGTGAAAGTTGACATCATACAATGTCAAACAGGTAGTTATCACTCTTGTGAACATGCCAACAGTAAAAAAAAAAAAAAAAAAAAAAAAAAAAAAAAAAAAAAAAAATAAAAAAAAAAAAAATATAAAAAAAAAAATAAAAAAAAAAAAAAAAAAAAAAAAAAAAAAAAAAAAAAAAAAAATAACAAACAAAAAAAAAAAAAAAAAAAAAAAAAAAAAAAAAAAAAAAAAAAAAAAAAAAAAAAAAATAAAACCCAACTTTAGAGGCGTTTGATTTCAGGATTCAGATTCAGATAGTTATTGGCCATCAGGAGAATTTGCTTTGGCTTACATTTCACAAATTCACATCACATAACAGTATTTGATAATACATACAAGTAGAAATAACAAAGAAACATACAACTCTTAATACAAATACTTTATTCAAGTAAATTTATCATGCTAATCGCAAGCAATCGGCATTGTTACAGCTTGTGAATCATGTTCTCAATGTCTTGAAAATAAGCATATATGCCAGACAGATGCTGTGGTTCTTTAACTTGCTAGTGTGTCTCACTTGAAACTTTCACTGGGAGCCGCGTCTGCTCATTATCAAATAGGACTGTGGGCATGAAGGTGCTACTGTCTGAGAACATGAATGCACACAAGCATTCCCCTGACAAACAAGCTGTACACACAGCATTCAATGCTGTTTCAAATCAGTTGGGAATCTCCCGCTCTTAGGACTTTGTGTAATATGGATATATTTTGTTCATGGGCCTTTGTGTGCATTGGGTTTAACTCTATACAGTACAGTAATACAGCATTATATGATGTTGTATGCTATAGTGATGTGGGTACTTGTAAGTAAACTTTACCTACTATGCAATTCAACTGTCTCAAGGCACATAGGCCCTTCCTTTTTCACTCAGAGTACTGTCTCACCAGTTTTTGTAGATAACTCAGTTTATGAAAGATAATTTTGATTGAGATGACTCATGCCTCAAATTAAGAAATTCCATATTACTACAAGAATCATGGAAGATAGGGAGAAAGGGGTGATAATGTTTTTGACACAAAGTATGTACATAAGTATACAGCAAATATACCAATTGATTGTTTTGGCCATACATGTCCATTTTATCTAGTCCTCAAAAAGGAGTTCAAATAAGGATCAAAGGTTGTTGCACTGGCTTTATGACATGTTTGATAGTTGGCAAATATCTTCAATATAAACATTTACCACAGGATAACAGGCAAGAAACATATAGGCCCTACCTACTCACAAAGTATACCTATTGCTCCTACCAAATCAGATTCATGCAATGAAGGATTGACAGATATCCATTGACCATCCAGACTCTAAAGTGCAAACACCATCTCGCCCAGTCCCACATATTTAATTTTGTGTAGCTTTATATTATAACTATGCATGAGTTGTAATTACATATTCCACACGCTAACTCAATATGCACAAGGCTTAACTGAGTTTCGCTCTAGTTTGAAGAAATAAACATTGCCAGTTGAGGTGCGCAAAACAGCCATTTTAGGGTCTGAAAATTTACTACCGTAGACTACTCTTTACATAGGCCTGCAGTGTAGACTAGGTTCTTTCCAGAAATGCATCATAAAAGCTCTCATTGATGCATGTCATTTCATCTAAAAACAGACCTCACTAGCTAAAAACAAAATTGTGCAATTACGAACAACACAATATCTCGTGCCTGTGAGTAATTACTGCAACCAGAAGCGTAACTATTCTGACGTATCTAGACAAAAGATTCATCGCTAAACCACGAAATAATTTTTGCATGATTGGGTGAACAGTGGGGGAGGATGATATGACAAATTAAACAAATCATGAATAAATACTGTACTGTACTCTCCAGTATGCATCCCTTATAAAGAACAGAACTACAGTAGGTCCATGGTTTTTATACAAGAATTTTAATAATGAACAGAATGAAAGCAAAACCAAAACTTGTACATGTATATGACTGTCAAATTAAAATGGTTAATACTAGTAAATGAAACATTCAATGTGTCATTTTGTAAAATATAATATTAGAACTGCTTATCATCATAATTTCACAATAAATAATCCCCCACCGATAGGGTGAACATACTTTTGTTTTCATTATCTTTTATTTTTCATTTTTTATTTTTGTCTTTTGGGTGGTTGTTACAGTATTACGATGTCCTAATTTCAGGAACAGCAGGTGTATCAACATAGATGGAGATGTAGACAAATCTCAACAAAAATATATTTTTTGCTTCAACAATCAAATTTCTTTATATGTCATTATTCTTAACACCAACTAGATATACATGTACACTGTTCAAAACAACACAACTGGAGGCCTGCTCGGATTTGCATTCAGATAACACACACAAATATTGTAAGAGCCTTTATAATGAAAAGAAAACAGCAATAATGCAATTTCATACATGAACTAGTGCATGCAATACACTATTTTCCATGCATCATGCATAATATCTTTGACCTTCAAACCTCAATTAAAACAAAACTCCATTACTGCACGTGATGTGATTGCATACATCCCAGTCAATAAAGACAATCTAAAATCCATTTCTGCAAGTACGATTTGATTAAATTTCAACTCCGGGTGCACAATTTGGGAAATTTCGCAGATTACAGAATTTGCGCATTGTTTTCTCCCAGACTCCAATATCAGATCACTGTTGGCCATGAGAAATTCCATCAACTGACCTGACCTAACTCTAATGCTTGCAGCTATATGCAAATTAGGAATAAGTAAACTGTTTGCCAAGCCTGCAAGGCGCTTTGATCATTTGGCCTGTGTGTCTGTTGGCTAGGTAGAGGACCTTATGTTTGTGTAAGAACCCTTGGGGATATAGCATAGATCAAAGGTACCTCACAGCTTCAAAATACTTCATATTGCATCACTACACGATGACACTGCAGAGCATATGAAGTAAGAGAATACAAGCTACTTCAACGTACTGTGGAAAAAGTGTATGTGAACTAGAATTTATATCACAATTATTCTGAAATACTGGTACGAAAAATTCATTATTGCGAGGGTCAATATGTAATTTTGTTGTAATCCATACATAGGCCCATACTGTCACAATTATATTGATTGATGAAAACTTTAATCAAATGTATACATATTCAGTATTCAATGTAGTGTATCTGTGCTTAACGTGGTTAAAGACAAAAATCAATCTTTTATTGATCTATATTTTCAACAGCAGAGTGTAGGTCTAAAATGCATTTCAACAATAGAGCAAATGCAAAATGCCAATATACAGTGAGAATGTTTTTTTCTTTCCTGCTGCAAATTAAAAATGAATTTGAATTGCTGATTTGGGCTCCAAAATCTTGATTTAATTAATGTTTTTACTGCATGACTGATCAGTGATGACTCATAAAAGCAGAAGTCTTCTACATGAAACACACACTGTAAAATATTCCGAGAGACCCATATATCATACTGAAACAATATTTCTTTCAGAAGATATACACATACATACAATATCTGTAATAATGACTCCGTACAGAAGGCGACCAGATATTCAAATTTTGGCATTGATTTTGTAAACCACAGATATTTTACGAAGCTTGTCGCTGATGAATCATCTAGCGGGGGTTTACGCTTGATTGACGAATTAATCTGATGAGCCGCGACCAACCAGAAAGCGTCGGACAAAAATATGATGCGTATAATTTCTTGCTTTCATACAGTCATTTAGATACAACACTGCGGATCAATTTTGCCAATTTATGAGATAAAAGGGACTACGCTTCATCTGGATGTCTCTGTTGTATCAACATGTTTGGTTTGGAGAAGCTAGTGGTAGTGGGGGAATCCAGAATTAAAAATGATAATGAATATAAATGAAATGCACTATTTCCCCTGAAAGTTATTAGATATTAAATCAGTTTAGATCTATAATATATGGGCTGCTGTAGATAATTTATGTATGTTTGCCCATGTATGACATTCACGTACACGGAGAGTGTATGCATGTTTGCGTATGTGTATGACTGACATTTACATGTACATGTATATGTACAGTTGTTGTACATATGTATGCAGAACATTCAGATTGTACTCTTGGATTTCAAAATATATACTTTAGCTAAATTAATAGCAGTCCAGTCATCACTACATGTAAATTTCATGGTTTCAATTAGTGCACTAGTTTCCATCATGTATTTTCATAGAATTCGGGGGCTGAAAGGTAAACATAAATCAAGTTATGGGTCAACAATGGTACACGCATGCACATGTAAGCAAATGTTCATGAATACAACAATGCACACAATCCTGTAACGTTTTTACTCAAACCAAATTATCAAATCGTCAGTTGTCCGGCAGAAGGACCTTAACAGTAAATTTTCTCTAATTTGAAAAATATTGCTTCATTTCACATTTGCACTTAAAGACACTGTATAACAATGTTTGCAGTTTATAAAATCTGAGCTACATGATTCCTCATGCTACCAGTGTCTCTGATATGGTCTAAAAATTGGGCCCTGAAAAAATTGCAGTTTAAAACGAACATTAAGTGCTTTAAAAAAGTGATAATCATTGAGAGACCATTCCAGCTTTCCCCCATAGATTGCTGTGTTGCAGAATTTCCTATCGCCCGAGAATAAATTAATGTGCCATTTGTATCTGCACATATTGTACTAGTGACAGCATAATTGTCCAAACTTTTGTGTTCTACGGTGTTTATTTGTCCATTCAAACACTGTCAGATATATCAGATAGCAAAGTTTGACAATTTTTTAAACGGGTCTTCCACAGTGTTATATAGCGTCTTTAATAGACTGATATAGAAAAGTCTAGAATTATCACACTACTTTGATTTCACGTGAAAAGAGCCCATGCTTTTCAAGTTACAGACAATTTAGTTAGTGTTAAGGCCCTTCTGCCTGGAATATATGCTAGGGCCCTTCTACAGGACAACCAACAAAATCCTCTTTATCTCTGTTTTCCTGTTTATAAATACTTAATATCATGATTGATCATTTATGGTCTTCATGTAACGAAGGTATCATTGCTCTTGACGTAAGGATGCCGTACATTCTAACGGTGTCCGTTACATAGCGTGTGATGTGTTCATTAATCCATGCACATGACATGGGTTGAGCGTATCACAATCGGACGCGAGTGCCAGGAGCTACTCAGTTCCGCGCCTGTGAGCTTCTTTTGACGACGACGCACAACAAAGCAATTAAATCCACCGACAATTTCTAACTTTACACAGTCTGTGCATGCTATGCTTGTTGCATGCTTTTAGAAATATCAGCGTAGTGCTTACAGCATTCAAAATGTTTCTCTCTAGGTAAACAAAAGAAATAGAATAGAAAGAAACCTAATTTGATATTAAATTTATTTTGACTGATTCTTTCCTTCCTAGTTGCATCACATTATCTAAGAGGACTTTAACATGTCTCACAAACTACATGATGCATTATAAAGATGCAAAACTGCACCGAACTCGATGGATGGGCTTTCATGCATCAATCAGTCCATTTGATTCGACTAATGAAAGATATTCTGTCATTATGATTATACAAAAATTGTAAGAAAATTCCAAAACATAACAGAGATCAATGTGCAATTTCCTACATTGTCAACATTCATCTGCCTGTTGTTGTTTTTACTGAAGCTTTGATGGTGTCCAATTTACCTGGATATCACCCTAGCATCTCTCATGCACATTACTACACTTGATCTCTCCTTATATCACACATCGCTGAAGATATCTCGAAACTGTCACATCAATATTTTAACAGATGCAAAACACAGAAGTGGAACAAAACGATCCTGGGATGGTTTCCCCATTAGCAGCGTGTCTCGACAGTCGGTGAGATGCAGAAATCAGGCGATACGGTCTGCTCGCCCAAGCGCTTGGGTGCCTCGCGTCAAGACGACAGTTCGTTCCAATTCATCCCGGCAACCACAGAGTTTGCGAAAATAAAGGTGTACCATCGAAGGCGTCGATTGATTAGACGGAGGAGGGGGATGCTTACACAGAATTAGATATTAAATGAAGACACACGAACCATAAGGTGCGATTAACCGACCTACTATGATGGAACAGCCTAAGTTTATTACTCTCATAGCCTTCATAATACAGTACAGACCTTCACGATTACGAGATTTGGGGTTGGGATGAAGGGGGGGGGGAGGGGGTGGCAGGGGAGGGAAAAAAAGCTGTGCTTAGATGACCAAAGAGGAGCAAAGAACTTGTGGCTATATACCTGTGTAGCATCAGCACTGTACCACATCTGCTAGTAATGATGCCACAAGTTCATGGATATCTATTGCCATCACATCTGCACATACCATTACACTGCAGCACCCACAGCACATACTATACAAGCCAAATACATACCTCATACACAGTAATTCCAAGAGGACATTGAACAGAATGAACTCCGTTTCCTAATTCTCATCACAATGGTACATTTAATCTCGATAATAGTGCAATTTCTCACACTTTTAATGTCCCGAAAATACCACTGCCCACAAACACAGCCATCCAATCATGTCCCCACATGCACATTCTCATGCAAAGTGCATTACGTCGGGTCTCCTTTCAAAGGCCTAGGTCGTCATTCAACCCCGTACCCTGCCATCGAGAACAGCGCAAATCTTCGGATTTCATGTTTCGCATTTATGTGATCTATTACACACCGATTCAGAATGCGGCTCGTAATGTCCATCAATCGGCACCCTGATCAAATGTGACACCAGCTGCTAGCCTCTTTACCAGGCCCCTCCAGCAAATTTACGATGGGGGAACACCACAGGTTGCGATGTCGATGGAGTTACTGCTCACAACATGTGCATGGTGCAAGCAAACACTATAGTAGACATCATTAGATTCATAATAAATTCTTCCATAATTGACAATGCTTGATTATCTAAAATAACTTATCTGATGGATATGACTCAACCCTCAGTCCTCAGACTTGTAACAAAATTAGCACTCAAGTGGTATTTCTTTCTTCTCATATTAGTCTCTACCAAAAAGAAACTGGGTTATTGTGACTGTCACTGGATAAAATTGATAGGGTGACTGGACATAAGGCTATGTTGTATCCAATACCCACATTGATTTCCTTGGATTCCAGAATATCTTGCCGTTTATTGCTGACCCCCCCCCCTCCTCTCTCTCTTCCACATTCCCCTCTTTCCACCCCCAACCCCTTTCTTTCCCATTCGCTATCTCCCCATTTCCCCTTATTTCTCTTCCCCACCCCAAGAAAAGACCTCAAGAAAAGAAAGTCACAGGACCTGAACTATAATAATTAATTTGTCGTTATCAATTTTCATCAAAAATCATATTAAACCAAGCACATTTAATTGGGCTGAAACGCCTGAAAGCTCAGAAATTATACTTCTGGGAGTAAATTTTCCTGTACAGTAAAAGATCAAAGAAACCACACCACAAAGAAGACGGCAGAGATCAAAGAATAGGGACTGCACATGTGTTCAATCTATTTAATCTTGAAGTAATTTAAAAATTTTGACACTGTGAAAGAGAGTATGATTGAGAGAGAATAGAGGTAAATGCAGCACTGATTTTCAGGGTTTCACATTTTGAAGGTAATGAAACATGTATACACATGAAATAAAAAAAAATGAAATAGGTGTACAAAATCTGCCTACAGGTGTACTACATGTAACTCTTAAACTTTAAAGAGTGTCTTAACCGATCACCAAACACAGCATTTACAGTAACTGTAAAGTACCCTATGAGTAACAATTTTTTCAGTATGTGCAATGGTGGGGTTGTGGGCATTGTTCCCAAAGGTAGCTAGCAGGTGTCACTTAAAATTAATGGAATGCCCAATATCCTCAAATTGGCAATAAATGTGTATAAAAAGGTTTTTACAACGATGCAGTTTAATCTACAAGTCCAGCCAATGCTTCCATATGGTTCGTCTATTGCTATTGGGGACATAAACATGCTTAACAAGTTATACACGCTAAATACCTTATGCGATTGTAAATTAGTCTCACAATTCACAGGCCCTTTAAAGTGAACCTTTGGCATAAGTGACCAAGTTGAATCCAAATCTTTGGGGTCCTTCAGACTGACAATAGGCCCCTGCAATTATTGTGGAACACTTGAATTTAATTTCCATACCATGTGATATTTTGCAAAGAATTGAAAAGACTTGGGGGGGCGAATAAAATCAGAGCTTTTGATGCAACTTTGTTGTTAACCGCCACAGAGTTTGATCTACCTGCAATCTATAATTATTGTGCCCTCCATTTCGCACTATTCCGTGCTATCACTCGCCAAACCATTTTCTGGGAGAATTCAGCAGTGACTACAGCCTAGCTTTAACGAAAATGCATCAAAGATGCGTGGCAATTGATTTAAGTGATTTTTTCGCAGTATTTGTTACATATTCTGACGAAATTCATCAAGATTATGGACATTTTACATCAGTGGCAGGTATGAACTTTTGCAAATTAAAGTCACCTAAAATTGTTATCTGGTGCAATGTACGGTACTAAACTTGTGGTATATGCAGTACGATTGTAACTGTTGATAGGTCCACACACAGCTCAGCAGAACCATTCACACCATTTTTTTTACTGCAACTGATGTGTTTGATATAAAACAAGAGCAGTGCCAAAAAAAAAAATGAAATGATTCTCCCATTGAACTTTTAGTTGTTTTATCTTTAAAAAGCAGGAATCCCATTCTGTTTGGAAATCAAATGTCACAAAAAGGTGGGATAGTTGTGTCAGACATTCCAGTTCACCATAGACTGTGCTGTCACACAGATCTAATACAAATATCTCATTGCTATGCCACTGCCTCCATTAGAATTAACCCTCTTCAAAATCTCACAGTTCACAAATGAGTAACATTTACTAGGTCCACACATCTTTACACGCATGAATGTCTCTTCTGTTCTTTTTTTTTTCTTTTTCAATCATGAAACATGCAAGGCGACAATGCTTTAGAACATTAATTTTGGCCTTTTAAATATGTTTGGCTAAAAAATTACATCCCCCGCCCCCCCCCCCCATTCCCCACCCTTCCCTACTCTCTTGTTGATAAAATGGGCAAAAATAAAGTACAGTAATTATAAATAAATACCAACTCTTGTCAGCGTTCAGCTTATCCCATAAATTATTGGCTGCTTTTGAAAAGAATGTCATTTCATCTACAAGCTTAACCGCAAGGATAAGGTCATTTTCACATATCCATCAGCAATGTCCACGTCTGGTCAGTCTGTCCAGCTAATGGCTATTTTCGAGACAAGGCATTGCCTAGCTGTGATGATAGGCTTACTGAACAGGGGTTGCATCAGAAACCAAACTGTGTTCTTTGCTGGCCTCTGATGGTCCCTGAACTTTGACCACTTGGCTGAGGCCAGTCTGATGTCACTCAGGACTCAATCAACATTGTCCAGTACTGGTCAGTCTATCAAGCTGCTTGTCCCTGTGTCACCACTAAGAGGTTTGTTTGTTTGCTGTACAAGCATTGGTTTAGGGTCAAATCTGGACCCAAACCTTGACCATCAGAGGCAAAGTCCCACTGCTCTA
>JZLH01S0061033.1:37684-53073 GCA_001188425.1 Eucidaris tribuloides | reverse complement strand
ATCCCTGATCTTTGTCGTATATCTCGGTTCACTTCCACGGCTCCGTTGCCTCAGTCTGAATTGTGGCCGGTGGGTTAGGAAACACTTTTCCTTTTAAGAGACCCCCAAGCAAAGAAATCGCATGGGTCAGTACAGATCTGGTGAACGTGCAGGCCCATCCAACTGGGAATGGAAGAGCAATGATGCCGGAAATTGAGAAAGTTTCAGTCAAACGATTCTCACGGCAATAAGTTGTAGGCTGGGGCCCCATCCTGGAGCCCAACCCAGGCCCTTGCCACAGTGATGATTTGACACAGTTCACTAAATTGAAATCATGCTCAGTCATGCATGAGAGTTAGATAACCTAAGTGTATATAATTGCGACAGAAGACTTATTGGACTAATCTAACCATGAAAATAATGTGTAAATATTTTATAGTTTTCTGAAATTTTGCCGTTGAAGTTGTCGTTTCTTTTTTTAGAGACACCCTGTATTTTGTTTCGGCTTTACTGCAAATGGTCTTCTTGCCCACCAAAATTAGAAAAAAATATGAGTCTGGTACAATAGTCAAGATATGATTTGCTGCAAAACATGGGTAACCTGGGGTTTAATTACAATATATTAATGCTAGGATCTTTATGAAGAATGCATCGTTGGTATGAATTCACATTTGCTCTGCAATAAGTAAATGTATTATGGTAGTTAAATGCGCAAGTGAAATGAAGAATTTAACTTATTTATGTTTGTCTTTTTTAATGATTGCTATTTTTAATAGAATTTATTAATGGACCTCTCCCAGTTTGCGAAATATGTGTATTTTTTTGAGTTTATGGAGCCAGAGATATTGCTGTAGACTAGACGACTTGTATAAAATATTCCCGTTTTAGTTACAAATTGAAAACCCAATAATCACTTTGATATGTTAACGGGATAGCTAAGGGGAACCGGATATGTTAACTCTATGGATTTTAAGAACTTTGGACGCAAAGGGTTAATGATAATCTTTATCTCATCTTGATATTTATTTCAGACCTTGGCTGGTTAGGTTATAACAGCTCTGTAATGAGAGATGCTCAATCGAACACAGGTATTATATTGGTATTAAATTCATGGAGCCTAATATTTTTTCCTCATTTCCATTATTTCACACAACACACACAAAAAAACATTTTCATTTATTCATTCATATTCATCAAGGACTGAAATGACATATTGTTAATAGGGAGATACCATGGTAATGTTTAATTCGATTTGATGATGCTGGCTTAGCAATAATTCAATCCTGCGAACGAGATTTAAAGTTAGTGACATGTTTGGGAACACTTGAAATGCTCAAGAACCAAATTAGTGAAATATATACCAAATATAGCACTAGCAGGTGCGATCTCCCACCTGGGAGGGATTTGTCTTAATTTGTTTACTAAGGAGAATCAAGCATAAACATAGGAGTATTTGATTTTTTTTTCGGGGATGATAAAAATAAAAGCCCCTAGAGAGCCACAAACAGCGTTTCCGTGCTACGAGTGATATTTGACAATGTTACTTTAGAACGAGTCAACGCTTTACTACAAGATATTTCACAGGAGAAATCTGGCATAGTTCTTACTTGATTCTAGAGTAGTTCCAGCCCAAGTTGAGGACTACCCCCAATCATGTCGTTTATCTTTTTATTGGTCTTACTTGTGTAATTGTTTTAGGAGGCGGGCCTTAACATGAATCAACCTGCGACACACTACAGTACTGCAAATTTCATACGCATTGAAAATGATATTTTCAGTGTTAGAAGTACAGTGTGTATCAAAAAAAAGTAGACACTTTTAAAAAAAAAAAACATTAAAATTCGATGATTTTGAATATTTTTATAGAATATTTTACCTTGATCCATAGCCTATCTGATGACACTGTGATATTAAAAGTATTTCACGCATGAGTGAGCACAGCCACTTTTGTCGAATCTGGCAAAAATGCATTTGTGCACAGAATTTGTTGTTCTTATTAGGTTAATGTTTAATGCCTTGCAGACCAATGTGCAGAAGAATCGAAGTATTTGAAGCCTTAGCTGATCAGAGAGAGCTATTAATATCATTCTGTGACAAGAAAGACTAATGAAGGCCAATCATGCAGTTACATGAAAATGTCATTTTAGCAAGATGAAATTATGAATATGACAAAATGCAGTTTTTCTTTTTTAGCTCACTCCGGCCCAAATGGGGCCCGATGAGTTATGTTCGAGGCCGGTATGGCTTATATGCCATGGCGTGGCGTGTCCGAGTCCGTCCGTCCGTCCACGTTGAAATGATTTCTTCTTCTCATTTCTCAACCGATTTTGATTTCTGATTTGTTTCATATGAAGGGGCTAGGTGGGGGATTTTAAACTGTACGTACCAGAATCGTGAAATTCATTATATATATGTTATTTATGCAATTTATCGCAAATCACAAAAAAATGCTTCTTCTCTTCATTTCAACCGTTATTTTGACTTGTGATTGCTTTATTTGTAGGGCTAGTTATCGTAATTAAACACTACTACACCAGAATTTTTGAGAATTATAACCTCAATTATTAATTATGGGTAATTTACTGCCAAATATTTCAAAATACACAAAAATTTGCCTTCTTCTATAACATAAATAATACATACAATGATTCTTCTATACGCATTTCCAATTTAACAAATGATCAATGCCGCTTACAACTTATAGATAGAACTACGAGAATAAAATGTTTCAGCTCCCTTCTGCATATGTAATATATCGAAGCTGATGAGCGCAAGCTCCTTAGGCCAAACTTAATTCCAGACTCTTGCGTCCACAATAATGAAGCGGCGCTCACCAGCCTTTCGTGTTGGCTTGCTGGCAAACGGAAAGTGCTGTATTGTCCGCATTTTGAGCGTTAAGTTCGGTAATTGACGGTAAACGAAACTGAAAAGGGGCGAAGACAGATATTTTGGAGCAGCAGTTATGGTAAACATTGAAATACTAACTTAGCTGACTCTCTTATACACAATTCTTTCTCTACAGGCAACATATGTAATCCTGAAGTAGTGGGGGTGATGTTCATATCTATTGCGCCCCAAGTACAACACGGGCTGCACGGATTTTGAAATCGTGGATCTATTTATGTCCACCAACATTTTGCGTTCATTAGAGGGAGTTGGAATAGTCTTAACGGCTTAGGACGAGTGAGCACATAGCCTGATGACAGGCTTCCTTATGTCAAGAATTTTTCACCCTTGAAATATTGAAAATGTGAAATTTAAAAGATTTGCCACAGTGAGAGACTTGCGTGGCATGGATAAAGAGCAGTCAAATATAACTCAAGGTTCTGATAGACTCTGAAGGTTCAATTCTCCACACCACATACACAAAGTGTTAATGTTTCGCATAAAATGTTTAAGTTTTTTAGGTGAGAGAAATATAAGCGTTCTGTTTTGTCTTCATGTAAATTTCAGTTATTCTGTGTCATCATCGATTCAATTCACGAATTACAGTTTCCAAGAGAATGGAGTGTATCCACCAAGCTATTCCTGTTCTTAGGATCAAAAGCTACAGTATAATTGGGTTCATCTGCATAATATGATACTAGAAGCATTAACTCTGAATAATCTCTCCCATTGGTCTTTGTGTTAGTGTAAATAGGCATGGGTCCTAGCACAGATCCCTGTGAGTACTCCATACAAAAGTGGGTGGTTCTCAGAAAGTTTCACATGTACTGTTATCCGAAAACCGCCTGCAGTAAGGTAAGCTTTGGAAAACCATTGCCAGCGCTTTACCATTAATACAAATTCATGACACAGTCTATCAAGTAAAATCGTGTGAATCTATTGTGTCCAAAGGCAGCACTAAGATCTAAGTTGAACAAAGATAATTCTCGCTTTTGTCCATTGCTTGATGTATATCGCTTTTCATGCGTAAAAGTGCAGACTCTGTTACTGTGGTGTCGTTTAATAAGCGAACTGGAAGGTTCATGTAAATTTACAGGAGTCAATGAGCCAATTTCAGTCTAGATGAAACACCATTTTCAATCACTTTAGGACAAAAATGAAAGGTTGACCACAGTCTGTAATTTTCAGCTCTGAACAGTCGAGAGAGGTTCTTGAAGGGAGGAAAATGAAGCTTCCTTGAGTTTGTCCGGAAAGAACACTATCTCAGTTAAAGCTACTACGATTGACGTTATCGGCCTTAACAAAACCAGTAATAAGCGTGTGTTCTTCAACAACACGTTGGTACGGAATCAGTTCACAAGACTTGTTTGTTGCTTTCTTGATAACTTCATCACCTCTCCTCAAGTGACTTGAGCAAAATCAGAAAGAGGTGATGGTACAGATCAGTAGGTGAAATGTTTCGGTAGATATTCTCTAATAGTCTGTGGAACCTGTTGATCGAATGTTTGTTTCTATCTGACAATTTTTCCAATTGAAGAAGTTTTGCAAAATTGTTTACTTAATTGCTGTAATCATTGCCCAGCTGGGAAGAATTTTTTGGAGATCCTAACAACGGTTGAATTGGTCATGTATTTCTTAGAGCCGGCTTCCGGCCAGCAACTGGTAACAATGATTCCTTCTATTGCTTTAACGAGTGCAACGTTGGAAAGCATTCTTTTTTATCAATATAACGTTACGAATCAGATAGTGTTGCACATTCCCTTTGTTTCTCGCTTTTCTCCAACTTCCGTTTCTGATTTCCTTTTCTCTTGCCGTAATAGTGCTTGGGATATTTTCATTCATTACATGAGAATGATGGTCTCTCCTTCACGAGATACGAACTGTAACTGGGCCAGTAGGCATCTAGGACTTGTGTTCAGCATATTATAGAATTTGATTGACAGAAGGGTTCTGTGTTGGCATCTTCATCAAAGATTATCCTTGGCCAAAGGTCTTTTTTTTTGAATGTTTTCGACGTCAATTCTGGCGGCGTGTTCTTGACTAATAACTGTTTTCCTAAATTTAGTTTTCAATTATCAAGGTCAGCATCACATTTCTTGACCGATTTTCATTCTGTTTGTTTGATCTGATAGGGCTAGGTGGGGGCTTCAAGACTTCTACACAAAATTGTGAAATTAATCAATTATGCAAATTTAAAATTAATAATTATGCAAATTTATGCAAATTTATTCAAAATCGCAAATAAAATCACAAAAATGCTTCTTCTCATTCATTTCTCAACCAATTTTGATTTAGTTCACTTTATCTGGTAGAGCTAAGCTTGGTACACTAAACTTCTACCCAGAATTTTTAACTGTTGCTCCATTAATTAATTATGGTAATTTATGCAGATTTATTCCAAAAATAACAGAAATTTATTTCAGTTCTTGTTCATATCAAGTACCTATTAATTTGGTTCAACTTCAAATGTGTTTTTTCCAACAACAAAAATCAGTATGGAGTCCCGGAAGGGATCCGGGGGTGCAATCATATATAATTCATGTAGTTATTATTATTATTTTTTTATTATTATTTTTTTTTTCATGTCCCTTCCGGGGCATGAAACTAATATTTTTCTCACTCTAATTTTTTTATATTCATGTTCCTTCCGGGACATCAAATTTTAATCTTTTGACCAGTATAAAATTGTACCACATGAAATTTCGGATATATGATGTTGCGAGATGCCGGATGAGCGCTACGTCATTGACGTTTTCTAGTTCATGTTGTACACTATTAAAGATATTCTATTCCCCAATGCAAACGAAAGTAAATTGTCAGAAAAATAGTCCAAGCTGTACCGTTGTGAAGAGAGAAACTGATGCTACTACATGCAATCACTCAACCATTTTTCACCATAACCCCAGAAGCTCAGTATTGAATGTCAAATTTAGGGAGAACTCCAGTAAAGTACCAATCCAGTTTCCTTTCATTCATGTTGTCAGATTGAATTCCCATCAAAATAGTGGGAAAATGGCATCGAAAATTGAACATTCTATTCGGTTTGTAACTTGAAGCGTCAAACACACAGGACACACACACACTCACACAAACACACACACACACACACACTCAAACACACACACTCAAACATACACATACGATTAAGAAAAACTAAACAAAAAACATGTTTTCCTGCTTGGCTAAGAGGCAAAGCTGAAACCTGACAAACATTGATTGTGGAATTGTTGAAAAGTAATCACAGTAGGAGGTTTTATTCCTTTTCAAAATACTCTGCCCCTTCACCTTTTTTCTTTCACTGTCACCCCCCCCCCTTATTTTCCCCCTTTCTCTACCTCATTTGCCCTTTCTAAAAACTGTGAATATCAGCACCTGATGCAATGAACCAATACAGAGGTATGTCACAACCTCCCTACAGAGTACAGACTGCTCACAATCTCATTCATTCTGTCTTTTCCTGTTTAACCTTGCTGAACTGGGTAATCTCCGTTTCCATTCATAGCCTACCTGAAGCTATTCGAGTTCCTTCCATATATTGTCACCTTTCCCACACTTCAAGACCGCAATGTGGACCCCCTCGCCCTCTTACCACACACAATCATTTCAACAATAGGGTAAATGCCTCCCCTGGTTGGATTTTGAGCATCACAAAATGTGCACAGTTAGAACATTATAAATGACTGCTCTTGTGCAGTCACACAAAACAGCCCCTTTAATTATTTCAGTGTATGGGTTTAATGATCACATTTCTTCAAGTCAATTTGAGTTTATTTTCTCCTTCCACAACTCTTTCAACACAAGAAAAGGGTTGTGGTTTTACTGAGAACTCATAACTAGGACACAGGAGTACCGCTTTACGCAAATAGAGTCAAAGACAGTAAAGAACCAAGAACTCGCTTTCTTTTCCCTGCCTCCTATTAACTCCTTATTAGTTTTTGTTGTCATTTTCTTTTCCTGTACATGTACACATACACACCCATGCATGGCGGCTATAAAGATAGAATGCATCATTTGGACCTCCTGGCTTTACTTCAATTGCGCAGTTTGTGGTTGTTTTCCCATCAGAGAGACATGCTTGATCACGGAACTCAGAAATTCACTCCAAGAAAATGTCTCCTTTTCACAAGCCGCAACAAAAAGACATACACTGAACTGTGCATCACCAGGCACAAACAATGAGAGGGGCTTTCTTGGGCAAGAAAAGAGTTGAAGACGACCTCAAAAGATCTCCAAATAACCCCTTTTGTGGGTACCACACACTGAAACCCACCAATGTCTCCACAGAGCCATTAGCAGTCAACCACATAAGTACTCCGCTGTTTGTGTGTTTACAGGCATGTGTATGTGTGTCACTTTTGTGTGCCATGACAGACTTGTTGATTATCACACTAACCACTGTACGAGGTCTGGTTGAGTGATATGTTTCCTCCATTTTAAAAAGGTTATACCGCTTGCAGAATAGAACTAAGAAGTATGTTTTCAGAGTTATGCACCTCCTTGTGTTTATTGTAACTCATACATGTACAAGTAACACACAGTATGTGTGTTGCCAGTAAGTGTGTGTGTGTGTCAGTGTTCCTGTCCCTATAAGTGATGCGTCCATCTGTGTATTAGTTTGTGTAGCCATATGTGTGGGTGTACATGTATATGTGTGCATGCATGTGTGTGTGTGTGTGTGTGTGTGTGTGTGTGTGTGTGTCTGGTTGTAAGACAGATACAACTGCCAATTCAATTAAAAGCAATATTAATGTCCCTTCATTGTGGGGTCAAAAATTGACATTCTTAATGCCTAATCAAAAAACGAGAAATCCTTTGGCAAAAATTTCCAGCTGGCAGAGCTGCAGGCTTACAGATTCATGACCTGCTCAGTTGCGCAGCTTAAATAATGTAGGAATGACTCTGAAAATGCCAACTTGCGCCACATTAGTTTCTGGTAAAGCCTGTTACACATAATAGCAAATATTTTTAGACCGACATTGTACGTTGCGTTTTTAAAACATGCAGAGCTTTTCCTTGTGTGTACCAAAAAGTAAACCACTCTCATCAGTAATTTCATTCATTTAACCGATATACACAGAAATGTCACGTCGCATTTGGAGGGACACTTTTGTTTGCCCGAGTCTGGATCAACTATGTCGATCACTGTAACCGATCTTGTCCATTTGATTAACTCCTATGGTAGAAACTACAAGCGCAGAAAAAAAAATGGCAAGCGTAGTGGTACAGAGGAACATCACTAATGTACACTGTAAAGGCTATACATCTTATACAAGTAGCATAACACCCAAGCATATGTTTCCAGATTCTGCGACACTTGGTGATGTCTAACCAAGTAGTCATGGCAATAAACATCACAACTAAAATAATGTAGGCCTAAGCTATATTTTTAAGGAAAACTGAGACCTCTGGGAAAGAGAGAAATTACAGACCTTATGTATAAAGATAACTTAATTTGTCTATAAATGGGATTTTTTCTTTAAAGTGAATGAATTGACAACCTTTCACAAAAAATATTCTCTGTTGTACAGATTTGTCCTTGACGCGAGTCATTTCAAAGGACAATATAGCACCATGTCAAATGTCTAACTGACACACACTAAGAAATCAAATTCAACTGGGGGAGCAGATTGAACACTCGGTTTAAATCAACCAGTGTATAATATTTCACGACCAGCACTTGCAGTCTCCATGCCAGTTAATATTCACTGAAATCTGATGCTGTTTATTGGTCAGGCAGATCTGCCTCATGTCTGTGCAATAGGAGCTGGATAATAATAAGTAGCAGGTAAAGTATTAATTTGTTCACATGGACACCCTGACCATAACCTGTATGATTGTGGGAAATATCGCTGCACTGTCCTCAAGAGTAAAAATGTGCAGGTACATGTCAACCGAAGCAGAGGCACAAGGGCAACAGATTGAGCAAAAGAATGTTACAATCTGTTCCCATTTGAACTTTGAAGAGGACAATTACCAAGAATTTGGGAACGTAACTTAATTTCTGTGTAGTCTGGCTTTCAGGCTTTTGGATTAATCCATCCTATATTGATAGGGATACTACTATATTCAGTCAACTGTTTCAGCAAAGACTAGTGTCTAGATTTACTTTTTCTGCATCGACTTTAACAAGAGTGAGTGTACTCCAGGGAAAAAATACACAGGGGCTCGGGGCGATTTCGCCCTCGAAATGGCATAAGAGCCCCCGAAATTTGCAAAAGAGCCCCCGTAAATTACCATAGGGTTCAACACAAAAGAATATCTCAAACAGAAAAAGTAGCCCCTGAAAAGAAAATTTTAATTTTTTCCCTGGTGTACTCTGGATGTAGACTAGAAAAAACCAGAGAGTGTACTCTGGAGGTAGAAAAAGTCGAAGAGTGAGTGTACTCTGAAGGAAGAAAAGGGTGCATGGTCTGGAACCGAGACTACCAAAGCAGGTGACACAGGAATCTGAAATGATCAGAGAATGAGCGGAAGAATGCCAGGATCTGTTCCCGTTTGAACTTGCAAAGAGGACAATTACCAAGAATTTGGAAAGGTAGTCCATTTCTGTCAGATGCTGTTGATAGCTGCTACCAACCGCAAGCATGGAACCAGGGGATATATTACACAGGGGTTACAACATTCCACAGTGTTGATGGCTGATTTGATCGATCATAAAGACTGCTACTGTCGTCGTTTTGCGAACAAAGCGTATTTACCTGAAGTTCAATCAAATATCCTTAAACAAATACATGGAGCCCTAAACTTTCTTGGAACCATGATTCAGAAATTGGCCTCACAGACATTACGTCTGACCTGTTGGTTGCGACCACGACCAAACTGATGCCTGTTCCTAAATAAAGTAAGCTGAAGAAGAATAAATTAAAACCACATTGTCCTTTTATCAAAGTGCACATCTCTATGTTACAAAAAATTTTCGTATCTTATATTCACTTTCATATTCATATTTTTTCATATGATGAATACATTCTAGTTTGCACATTATTTTGGTAAATTGGTATTTCATATTTTCATGCTGCAGCAATCAGTTCAAATGCCCCCTCTTCTCTCTCGCTTCCCTCTCACCCCTTCCCCACACACGCAATTGCTGCAATGCTGTTTGATAGTCAGTGATTTTAAAAAAATGAAGGACAAAGTTCAAGCTCCCATTCGTCGGTAAATTTTCAGGTCTTGGGGTCAGTACTCCCTAATTAAATGGCTTGGGGGAATGCAGGTCAAAGGTCAATGGACAACATGTCTGGACAACACAGGTCAAAGGTCAACAGACAACAGGTCTGGGGACAGGATCATGAAAACACTGTGAGTAAATTCACAAATTGACAAGGAGTAGCCCAACTAGGGATGGATTTGTTGGCTTGCTAGCCTAGATGACATTGTAACTTAGGGCAATTTTGCAATTTTAAACAACATTCTGACAAGAAACTGTTTTGATGCCATTACATGAAGAGATATCAATACTACAAAATCCCACTGACAACTGCATTACAATGGGTCTATGTGTTATATTGTAACTCTTGAAATGGGCTATGTCTTTTCGCAAGTAAGTCCATGTACATTACAGAATTACAATGGCTGCTTCAAATGTGTATTTTATTTTGGCCATGCAAACACCATCAAATGAAAGGTGACCACCACAGTGGACAAAGTTTCCACTGGATGAGGCAAGCATTACAGATTCATGAACCGCTCATTGCGGAGATAAATAATGGAGGAATGACTCTGAAAATGCAACTTGACGCCACATTATTTCTGGGTAAAAGCTGTACACATAATAGCAAATGATTTTTTAGACCGACATGTACGTTGGTTTTAAAACATGCAGAGCTTTTTCCTTGTACCGAAAAGCAAACCACTCTCTCAGTAATTTCCATTCATTTACCGTACAACACGAAATGTCACGTCGCATTTGGAGGGACACTTTTGTTTGCCGAGTCTGATCACTATGCCGATCACATGACCGACTTGTCCATTTGATTACTCCTATGGTAGGAAACTACATGCGCAGAAAAAAATGGAAGTGTAGTGTAGTGAGGAACAATCACTAACGTACACTGTAAGGCCTATATCCTATACAAGTACATACATAGCATATGTTCAGATTCTGCCGACAATGTGATGTCCTAACAAAAGAGTCATGGCAATAACATCACAACAAAAATAATGTAGGCCTATTATATTTCAAGGAAAAGTGAACCCTCTTGGAAAGAGAGAAATACAGACTAATGTATAAGATAACAAATTTTGCTACAAATGTGGATTTTTTTTCTTTAAAATGTGATGAATGTTGACAACCATTCACAAAAAATATTATCTGTTGTACAGTTTGTCCTTGACCGAGTCATTTTCAAAGACAAATAGCACCAATGTCAAATGTGTAACTGACACAACACAAGAAATCAAATTCAACTAGGGGGAGAGATTGAACACGGTTTAAATCAACCAGTGATATATTTCACGACCCAGCACTGTCAGTCATCCATGCCAGTATAATTCACTGAAATCTGATGCTTTATTTGGCAGCAGATCTGCTCATTCTGTTGCAAGTGAGCTGGATAATAATAAGAGCAGGTAAAGTATTAATTTGTCACATGACACCCTGACCATCAACCTGTAATTGAGTGAAATATCGCTGGCCTGTCCTCAAGAGGAAAAATGTGCAGGTACCTGTCACCGAAGCAGGTGACACAGGAATCCAAAATGATTATCACAGATTGAGCAAAAGAATGTTACAATCTGTTCCCATTTGAACTTTGAAGAGGACAATTACCAAGAATTTGGGAACGTAACTTCATTTCTGTGTAGTCTGGCTTTCAGGCTTTTGGATTAATCCATCCTATATTGATAGGGATACTACTATATTCAGTCAACTGTTTCAGCAAAGACTAGTGTCTAGATTTACTTTTTCTGTATCGACTTTAACAAGAGTGAGTGTACTCCAGGGGAAAAAATACACAGGGGCTCGGGGCAATTTTGCCCCCGAAATGGCATAAGAGCCCCCGTAAATTGCCAAAGGGTTCAATACAAAAGAATATCTCAAACAGAAAAAGTAGCCCCTGAAAATTTTTTTTTAATTTTTTCCCTGGTGTACTCTGGATGTAGACTAGAAAAAACCAGAGAGTGTACTCTGGAGGTAGAAAAAGTCGAAGAGTGAGTGTACTCTGAAGGGAGAAAAGGGTGCATGGTCTGGAACTGAGACTACCAAAGCAGGTGACACAGGAATCCGAAATGATCAGAGAATGAGCAGAAGAATGCCAGGATCTGTTCCCGTTTGAACTTGCACAGAGGACAATTACCAAGAATTTGGAAAGGTAGTCCATTTCTGTCAGACGCTGTTGATAGCTGCTACCAACCACAAGCATGGAACCAGGGGATATATTACATAGGGGTTACAACATTCCACAGTGTTGATGGCTAATTTGATCGATCATAAAGACTGCTACTGTCGTTTTCCGAACAAAGCGTATTTACCTGAAGTTCAATCAAATATCCTTAAACAAATACATGGAGCCCTAAACTTTCTTGGAACCATGATTCAGAAATTGGCCTCACAGACTCTTGTCCCTTTACAATATAATGGTGCAGACATTTCGTCTGACCTCTTGGTTGCGACCACGGCCAAACTGATGCCTGTTCCTAAATAAAGTAAGCTGACGAAGAATAAATTAAAACCACATTGTCCTTTTATCAAAGTGCACATCTCTATGTTACAAAAAATTTTCGTATCTTATATTCATTTTCATATTCATATTTTTTCATATGATGAATACATTCTAGTTTGCACATTATTTTGGTAAATTGGTATTTCATATTTTCATGCTGCAGCAATCAGTTCAAATGCCCCCTCTTCTCTCTCGCTTCCCTTTCACCCCCTTCCCACACACGCAATTGCTGCAATGCTGTTTGATAATCAATTAGTCAGTGATTTTAAAAAAATTAAGGACAAAGTTCAAGCTCCCATTCATCGGTAAATTTTCAGGTCTTGGGGTCAGTACTCCCTAATTAAATGGTTTGGGGGAATGCAGGTCAAAGGTCAATGGACAACATGTCTGGACAACACAGGTCAAAGGTCAACAGACAATAGGTCTGGGGACAGGATCATGAAAACACTGTGAGTAAATTCACAAATTGATAAGGAGTAGCCCAACTAGGGATAGATTTGTTGGCTTGCTAGATGACATCGTAACTTAGGGCAATTTTGCAATTTTAAACAACATTCTGACAAGAAACTGTTTTGATGCCATTACATGAAGAGATATCAATACTACAAAATCTCACTGACAACTGCATTACAATGGGTCTATGTGTTATATTGTAACTCTTGAAATGGGCTTTGTCTTTTCGCAAGTAAGTCCATGTACATTACAGATTTACAATGGCTGCTTCTAATGTGTATTTTATTTTGGCCATGCAAACACCATCAAATGAAAGGTGACCACCACAGTGGACAAAGTACTGAAGCAAACTATGCCTTACACACACTATGGACACACACACACACAAACACAAACACAAGGCTGAAAGTGTCACATGGGTAAGGTAGGCTAAAAGATGTTTGCCTCATTAGTCATTCATTCAGCGTGGATCCAAAGACATAATCAATAGCATGGCTTTACAAGGAATGGAGATAGCAGTGTGTGTGTATGTGTGTGTGTGTGTGTGTGTGTGTGTGTGTGTGTGTGTGTGTGTGTGTGTGTGTGTGTGTGTGTGTGTGTGTGTGTGTGTGTGTGTGTGTGTGTGTGTGTGTGTGTGTGTGTGTGTGTGTGTGCGTGTGTGTGTGTATGTGTGTGTATCTGTGTGTGTGTATCTGTGTCTGTGTGTATGCGCGCATGTGCATGTCCGTGTATCATTGTATGTGTGTTGGGTTTTTTAAAGTTGTCATACATGTACATATCTAATAGTTGATAAATTTAACTGACAGTACCATACCTAACAATATCCTACAATGTATTACATCAATAGGCAGACAATAATAGTATTAAAGAGCTTCCATGGACAGAAATCATTGCGAACTCCAGTTACTCGTTCACCCTAAATTCACAGGTTCTAGTCTGAAAACATGATGTAAATCTGTAATTCTCACACACCACCAAACTGTACACGTAGTGACAACATAAAATACTAATGGACCAACATTCCATTTCACACGTAATGAGGCTGAACATAGGCCTATAGCATTCCGGATCTATTAATAGAAAAGTATAAATTGGAACTGTAGTGTACATGTACAAGTAGGCCTACATGATACTTACTGCCATTGTCCAAAACACAAATGAAAACTCATCTAATAATAAAGATGACAAGTGATAACAATATACACAGAACTAAATGTCGGTCAAAGGTTCTATTGAATTTATTCCTGATTCTGTTATCTGTGTTCTCAGCATTCAGATAGGTCTACTTTATGATCACATCATAAAATAGTCAATTCATATAAAAATTCATTCGGTTTTATTACTTTTGGACTGATTGTGCAATCTAGGCGAACAGTACTACTACTGTATACTACACACAGCACATACAGCGCCACACTACTCCCAGCATGTACCCTCTGTGTACACATGCATAATGTGTGTGCATTGGAGTGGTGCTATACAGCGGAAACGCCACTATCCAAACACTGAAATGGGCTTGGACGTACATGTGCTGTATACCAAGATGTCATTTTATATGTTATAACAGGGTACACTTCTGTTTATTATAAAACCCCAAACCTTCTGAAATTGGCTAGCGTTTTTAGAAATGGGGAGGGCAACATGGCAAGCCAAACGTAGGAAAAACTTAAATGGGGGAATGGGGAAAAGAGGTAACTAATACTGCCCTCAGTCAGAGAATTTAAATGACGTACCATCTGATTCAACACACCGCAACAGACATTGGAGCAGGGCATTCATCAACCTCAAACTGTTTGCCCTCTTTCACAAAATCACTGATCCACTATTGATGTCTAAGGGACTCTGTATTCTATAAGGAGTTCTACTCTGCATTAATTGTAATTTGTTTCAAGTTTTCCTCCCCTAGAACCTAACCTTTTCAGGGATCGTAGATTCTTATCAATCTGGCAGTGGTAACCTGCAACCATGTACATAACCTATGCACTTTTATCAGACAATGCCACAAACAAGTACAACCATCCGAGTCAATAATTTAAAATCGGCCCAAACGTGATCACTTTACAGTCTACATGTACGGAGAAAAAAATTAGATTTGTTGTTCCATCGTAGTACAGTTGACTTAATCCGTCAGATTTAATTTACAAGGAGGAATTATCGATATTGAGTTGCAAAATTATGATGCTTCACGTAGCAACATGATTTATTCCAAATCACACACACCGTGATCCATTTTTAATTGTTCGTTTTTGATGTACCAGTGCCATAAATCTTTTTTCTGAAAGATTTTCATTCGTAGATGGTCTGTGTTACTTATTTCCAGTCACCCATATCTAATCCTAATACAATATAAAACCGAAATATTCAATTTCTGTGGGTAATGCCAGGACTATAGACATTTTTCTCCTGTAGACG
>JZLH01S0061033.1:13214-30034 GCA_001188425.1 Eucidaris tribuloides | reverse complement strand
TAAGCTTGCCATTTTTTTTTCAATGCAATGTGTACCGGTACATATATTGCGACAAAACATTTTGTATTTGTCACAACCTGTAAGTTCAAAAGTAGTTCACTCTCAAGTTGTCAGCAGATGTATGTGTACTGTGTACAGACTTTGAACATGTACCTACGTGCATAAACACACATCGCTCATTTTATTAATGACATACTTTTCAGGCAGTGGGTAAAATTAAGTCATGTACTTGTGTAATTATCACCTTCCATCAATATTGTCTTACTGATTGAATTCTAAAAATAGCCACCAGACGTCAAAAGCGCCGTGCAAAACTGCACGTTCTCGTTCATGATCAGAGTCCAAAGGACAAGAACATGTAACATTTAAATGTAGTTGCGGCATTCCCTGCATATGTGTCAAGTTCAACTGTTAGATTTAAATGATACATCGTACAAATATGATAATCTATGTACAGAAGTTTGTAAAGTATGTACAATTTTTTCACACATGTCAAAGGTGTACCTGCCGGATTACTTTGAATTTTACCATGGAAGCAAAATTTTCAAGAGACTATAGTTTCAAACTTCCTCAGCAAAGGCTTAGAATTAGCTAAGTTTTGAATCACAATTGTGCAAATTGTGCTAGTTTTACAGGAGCACTAGAAATCGACAAGAAAATTTCTAGTCTCTTTCAGTAGTAACTATATTCAGGGCTCGACACTAGCACTTGCCTGTTGCCGGGGAAGTAAAATTTCATTTCGGGCAAGTAAAAACTGAAAATGTTTAAATTTACTTGCCCAATTGGGCAAGTAAATTTGATCCTCAAATGAAAAATATATGTCCAAAATACAAAAATGAATAAAATACATGTGTGTGTGAAATTGTTCAGCTAATTTATATAATTCCATATCATTTTTTTCAGAAATCTCACCTTTTACAACCCTCAGAATTGAGATAATAAACTTCAATGATAACAAAAAGATTAGAGATTAAATTAGTGAGAGATAATTTTTTAATGTTTTTTTATTTATTGTTTATTTTGTGGGCAAGAAGAAAACAAATTTTGTGTGGACCCTGCTATTGTATTCTTATATTGTAAATTGTAAGTCCTATTAAATGTGAAGTGTACGTACATGTATACCAGCTTGTTTACTATTACATATAAGGTGTTCAAGATATTCAGAAAATCACAAGATCATTATGATAAAAATCATTTTTCACAAGATGTATTTGTAAACATAAACACTGGAATTTTGTGATTATTTACACCTTTTCAGCACTCACGGTATCTAACTCATGTTAATTTCGGACATACCATTGCCATGTCTTTGGGCATAAGGGCATTTATGACATTAGGGCAATTCAAGCTTACGGAATGACATTTGGAAAGCACTTTCAAATTTCAATATGAATATCATAAATACTAAAGTAAACTTCATTCATCTAATGATGCAGCAAAATAACTATTACTGGTCACTTTCACATTCAGGAATTTTTAAACAATTATTCATCAATAATAAAGATATCAATTATTTCATATCCCGTTACGGAATGACGCAACAAGGACATGAATTTTGATCCAAAGTAAACACAGTTAATCTGTGCAAATTTGAAAATAGTCATCATATCTTTGGACTACATGTGGGATTCAGTACTCTCTAAGCTTTCATATGCTATGTTGTATAAAAATTCATTCGTATTGCATGAAATATGATACGAAATGAATAAAGTGCGCGTTACGGAATGACCGTTACGGAATGACGTCCGAAATTTAGCATTCAAATACACAGGAAAGAGCATGTTCAACAATTAAATTATAGAACATAACATACTTCTGGATAAATTTTAATAAACTGATGGATAATGATAAATTATGTCATCTACTATTAATCACTTTTGCATTTGGTGATTTTTCAACCACCGAACATCAAATATCTGGCAGTTTTGTTTTTATAACTGTTGTACGGAATGACGAAACTTGAAATACGAATCTTTTTTTCATATTAAACATTTCAAATTAATCCTATCATATTTTCAAAGAGTCTTGTGTAATCTATATTATCTTTATCTTTCATTTGTGGTTTGTTTTCTTATAAAAATCCATTCTAATAGTTGGGAATATGATTATAAACTTTAGACAAATTCAAGTGCTGTGAAAAGAACAACAAATGGAATTTGACCATGAAATCCACATGAAACAGCATTTTGAACATAAAATATGCATAATTATCAGAAAACTTCTATAAACTATTGGAGTACAGTACATTTGTTTTCATTTTCTGCTGTTCACTTCCAGTTTTCAAGTTACCAACCACCAAACATATGCAATACCATATTTTATAATTTGTGTTACGGAATGACAAAAAATGAAAATATTAATTTTGGTCATAAATATAGGTAATATTTACCATATTTGGTTTGAACAGACATTTTAAGACTGATAGCTGTCTGCTAGCCCATCATGAAGTGCAATCTATTGGTATAAGATGAGCATTCACACATAAGGAAATTTGTGTGTAAATCAATGGGACGTCATTCCGTAACGTCGTTTTTGTTACGGAATGACAGAATTAATGTTATCATAATTCAGAACAACAATATTGTTTGATTCTAAAAGTATACTCATTTTGTAGCTATGGATGACCTTGATTTACAAATAAACTTTCATGGGACTGAGGCCCTCTCTTTAAGAATTAGGTTAAAAATATGTATATTTTGTGTTACGGAATGACATTTTTTAGACGAAATTGTTGCAAGGTCTCTGAAGCATTAAAAATATGTCAAATGTGAAATAATGTTATTTTCTTCGTTCAACAATGTTAAATCTTTCTGGAACAAATGGACTTTACAAAACATGTTAAATAATAACACTAATTTTTCTTACTTGAAATTGTATCTTTTTCCATAATAACTACAATTTGTAATAACATGTTGATTAATTATGCATATTTTGATATTTATCAGTTTGAAATTGCGTAAACTTATTCAGATTATGAAAATTTAGACTTTCTAGTTTAATTCAATACCAAATTTGACATGATTAAACTAATTTGAAAATTTGAGGTTCATGTCCTGTTTTGCTTGGAATTGCCCATTAGAAATGGTGCTTCAGTTTCAATCTACTGGACCCACAAGAAAACTAACGACACCTCGGACAGTTTGTCCCCTCGTTATTCCTGCAGGTTGCGAGACTTTAACTTCCTTCATTGGACGAATTCCAGTACCATGCAGTCACTTCTGATGCCATTAATGTCTAGAGCCAAATATTTCATGGATAATCCTCAACTGTTGCTGACAACTGCATGTTTCCCCCTTTTCTCCACCATTATCTTGTCATCTTTTCTTATCTCTTTCGTATGGATGGATGGAAGAGCTTCTCAGTCATTTTATTTGCGACTCAGAATCCATGGACAGGTTACATGTTCACAACTGCAATTCATCTAAAAAACAATTTTAACGCCAACAATCTTGAGCTGAACAGACACTCAACATCTACTCAGAGGGGACAATTTGGGGGAAGGGAAGCTTTAAAAAATCCCCATCTATGTAATTGTCTGTATAGTGTATGAATATCTAATGCACTCTGTCAGTCTGCCTAGTGCCTACAGGTACAGACAACTTCTACTTCATGCTTTTGATCCTTATTATACAATAGCAAAGGCTCCAGAAGATAGCCGAAATGTGGTGAACATATTTTTGTAATCTTGAAATTCAAAAGGATGTATGTAACAGCTGGTTGAATTTACATTGTAAAAGGTTCCATATATCAGGGGTAATTGTGGACACATGTTTGAAAATAATGTTCCCACTTCCGATGAGTACATGTAGGCTTACACTAGCATTTTTAGTCTTTTTAAATATTTTTGTTATATAAAACTGAACTGTAAAATGAGTGTAGGCCTACTTCAGGAAACCTTTTTTTCTGGGGGGGGGGGGCATGCCCACAAACATACATGTACTGTTGTCCAAAGTCGCCCCAATCTACAGCTAATTTGTTCTGTAATTTAGGCCTACACATGTATCTATTCACCATAACCCTGTCAACTCACATGACTGAGGTGTTCATGTACTCAATGTAACCGGCTGTACATGGCAATAGCAAAGAGGTACTTGCCTAGTACCTCCTTGGTGTTAGTCATCATCCCCTCTTTCACCAAACTCAATCATTAGGTGCATTCACACTTACAGCAAACTTCGCGAAGTTTCACTTCCCGAAGATTAACTTCGCGAAGTTTGGTAATGTGAACACAAACTTCCTGCGAAACTTCCTCGGCGAACTTCCCACAAGCTTTGTAGGAAATTTCCCGAACATCGAGAAACTTCCGCTGCATTTTGAACGTGTGAACACAAACTTCGGGAATTGTATCCCGTAGCCTCAGCCATTTCCGGTGGGGAGCATAAATGCCACTGTACACAAACATTGAGGTTGGATACGTTATCCAGGGCTCGCACACTAACTTTTTTTCCTACTTTCCTTTGCAAAGTAAAATTATCACTTTTCAGATATTTACTTGCCGAATGAAAAAGTTACTTCGGCCCGAATTGTAAAACAATCAAAAAGCAGTAAAAATAATTTCTGCACAATTTTTAACCAAGAAGGCCCTTTTATAGAAATAGGACATTTGTTATTTCACTTCTGGAGGTTGCGAAGGTGCACGGTGTGATTTATTAATTTAAAAGAGTCATTAAATTGAGTTCATTGAACAAAATAACGATGAAATTTCATATTTAAGTTTACTGTTCAACACAAAATTTGGACATATTTTGTTTGTTTTTGGCAAGAATTTTATGTTTTGCTCTTTTCATGATCAAAATTTTACTTGCCCGATTGGGCAAGTAAATTTTAACATTTTGAGTTTTTACTTGCCCGACATGAAATTTTACTTGCCCCGGGCAAGCGGGCAAGTGCTAGTGTCGAGCCCTGCGTTATGACTTGAGTATACCATGTAGCTCAGATATTTACGTGCGTTTTGTACGCAGCAACATACGTCCAAACTCATTCAATTTTTGTGTGAGGTTGGTATACTTTCATAAAAATAAATATGAAATGTAAAGGACATTGGAGCATCGCAGAAACCAAAATTCCTTATCAATCTGTAGCAAAATCTCCGTACATTTTGATTGTTTCCACATGTGCAGTGCGTTCCAAATTAAGCCTTCGAGAAGTTTCGCGGGAAGTAAATCTTCTGGAAGTTTTGCCCCAGTGTGAACGATCAAGCCAAACTTCGCGAAGTCTTCGAGAAGATAAACTTCGCGAAGATTTGTAATGTGAATGCACCTATTTAGACAACTTAAAAATAATAATCCAGCAGTCAACAACCTGCATTGTCCTATGCTCACATGTATACCAACTTCAGGCATAAGTGTAATGACTTTGGTTCACAACAAAACCACAAGTAACTACCACATACAGTGCTGTTGTTTGCTTTGCTGCAACAATGTGTGGGTAGTCTTGATCACAAGACCCCGTAGCAATATACTGAAAATACATCATAGCTTTGAGACTGAAAGTGATTTCAGAGACCTTTTTTTAATCAGACTACACACTGAAGGTTGATCTTGAGACTTTATTTTCACTGGCACAATTTCACCATTTAAAAATTCTCTGAACTGATACCAGTCCAGCACGCCTCACTATTTACTGTATGACTTGTATTGTTACTCAGTACCAAAGAATAGGTTGTCCCCCTCAGTAAAACAGGGCCTCAGAAAAAGACTATAGGGGAGACAATAATCTGGGAGACAAAAGCAGTCTCACACCTGAGTAAAGATACACTGTAGTCTATGATGGTGTGAAATAAAGGATGAATTGGAAAAGCAACAATTGACCACTCTATCAATAGGTCAATTTTCTTCTGGACAATCACAGAGTTTGAGGACTTGAGGTACTACACTTGCAGTGGCTGGAGCCTTACTGACCACAGTGACGAGTCATCACGTCCTTGCCGCGTTCTTGCTCTTCAATTCAAGACAATACTACAGGTTGATTCCACTTCTATTTTGTATACCTTTTTTTTTTTCTTCATTTTTTCCAGGATCAAAATGATGAACATAGAGTTTTCTGTCAGGTTTCTGAATTATTTCCACCTTTATGGGGAAAATGCACCAATTGATTAAAACAACAAACCATTTCAACTGCCATGATAAAACAAAATTAATTGAACAAAAATCTAAGAAATATGGCTAAACCATGATGATTAAGCATACATGTTCATATTGTATTTTAGAAAATGCATCATAATTGAGTCATGATTCCAAGAAAATTACCGTACTCAAAACTGACAACAGGGAAGTGATTTTCCGCGATAACGGAAAACGGACGGAATTTCCGGAAATTACAATTTGAAATGGAAAATGAATTTTCAAACGGAAAATCACGGAAAACCTCTTTTTCCTCCAATTTTTTTCTTTTTGAAAGGAAAAAACACAAAACTCAGAACAAAATTAGAAAAAGTTGACACAAAAACACAGAAACAGCAAGAAATATTTGTTTCAAGTTTTATGTAAACGGAATTGTCCATTTTTTCCATGTATACAAAGTCTATGGTAAAACGGAATTTCCATTTTTCAGACAAGTTGAAACGGAATTCCAGATTTTTGGAAACGGAAAAGGCCTTTTCTTGAAACGGAAAATCACTGTGTCCCTAAAGAAGATGTGACTGCGATATTTCATTTAGAAAGTACAGTTATATTGTATATTTGCCTTTCATTTGCAAACACAGGAATTTGACAATTCACTTACATGTACATGATATCATCATGCTCAAGGCAACACAGTGCTCGCTTCTATTAGATCATTTTAAATGTGCAATTTCACAAAGAACATTTTCAGGCAATAAGTAATGGATCCATACATGTATAATAGCGTGGGCCTTTCCCCAACAATAATGGACCAGTCGGGACCACACACTGTTCTAATTACTGGATCTACACAACAATTGTAGTTAGAACTGAAGAATCATTTATACCAGCAAGCAATATAAGAGCATTACCAGAAACTATTCTCAACAATGAATTCAACTTAGATACATGCATTTCACTTTTATTACAAAGCAGTTTTCTAACCACCATTTGATCAATATGGAAATTTCCTGCACAGTTAATGCATATTTTATGGAAGCTTATCGGGATCTTGCCCAGATTTGCTCCTGTCAGGGTAAAAGCTGGGATCTTCATCTTGACAGTGCTGTAATTTACTGTGACGGCAAAGTAGATCTAAATTGCCAATTCAACATCCATGATTACTTCATTGTCTAGAGCAGATGAGTCATTCTGGACAAGTTCCTAAAACTATTCATAACAAACTGAAGTCATGGATGATCTCTCAATACTCTAGACTAGCCACACTGACTGGAGTTTGAGCACTTTTTGGTTGTAAATCTAATTTACATCATTTTCAGACACTACTGTCACTGACTGTACTCTTTACTGCTGGCTGATGACTTTCTACAACATAATTTTGTTGCACAAAGGGGAAATCCAAGTTAGTTGGGAATTTTGCTGATATGCGGTACTACTATGGTGCCAAAGCTCTTTTGACAAAATACTCAACAGTAAAGAAATTAAACCAAACTAAGTTAATAACAAGCCTAAGAAGAACACTCAACTAAACTTTGACTTTGGAAGATGGACTTACCATTTCTGATGATGAATTCATGAACTACATGTAAAGGAATGCTAGTATTCCTAGTAATGCATACAATTACATTACAATGTAGTATTTTTTCAACCTACATGTACATGTAATGTTACTTTACTCCTGCAATTTAATTCAACTATTCACTAACTTTGACATGAAATCTTAATCTCGACAAGTGACAAGAAGACAAGTCCAGAGCAAAAGTTTTGTTTTGTTTTGTTTTTTAACTTGAAGTCAACTTGAAATGCAAACAAGAAACTTAGTTTACAATATCTTCATTCTTCAGATCATGTAAACATTGTTGGGTACTGATTATTTTCTTCTATTTTCATGTATTTTCAGCTTCTACTACTGACATAACACAACTGAAATACCAGTACAAGAATTTTATTACTGATTTGATTTGTGTGGTACTTGAAAACAGACATGTGAAAAAAGTACAGGTGCAGGTACACAAACTCTGCAGTCTAAAATCACTCAACCAGCATCTCCTACCTAATTTACATAACAGTACATTTTCAAAACTCATGTGGTGTGCTGGTATCTGGCCTTGGCACTTATAATTCATACAGGTCTTTTGGATTCCAAAGAACTAATTATAATCAAGAGGGGAGCTTTTTGGGGGTCTGGCTGTGACTTGGGAGGCACCAAGGGGGATTACACAATAGAACTCACTGGCGCGCTGGGTCTCAGAAGACGACCAGAGATATTGAACTGATCCTGATTATCATAGAATTGCTTCCCCTGTTATGGTTACCAGTTGTCTTGCAAAGAATGGTTCCTTTGACCCTTTTTAGAATGGGTTCTTCCGTCTAGCCCAATCCAGATTCCCTTTAAATATAGACAGGTTGTCTGCTGGGTGATAAACACATAACTGATGGTGTTTTATATTTATGTAATAATGTAATCAATGTACTCTTGGCACTATAGGCCTTCAATAATATTGTTATTCATGGGTGTGCATTAACCAGTGTTGATCCAAGCTTGTGTTTCAGGCAAAACAAAGTGGTTGTGTGGAAAACAATTTGCATTTAATGAGTTGTGACCTTTGACCTGCAGACTCCATATTCAAACTTGACCAACATTTTAGTGTCATCAACTCACACACAAACATTTTGAAAATCAAATAATTTTAAAGTTATCATGCAGAAACCAATTCAAGACAGACAGATGGAAGGACTGAAGGACAGATGGAGAGGGGCAAATGCTAAATGAAATAATAATGCCCCCTCCAGACTTTGCCCACAGGTGCACATGCATACAAACAGCCCCATCATTTCAAAGGTGACAGATTTATCAGTCTAGCAGATTAGCAGAGGTTTAGTTACTGTACATTTACCATCTCCTATGATGTAGACATTTATTCATAAAATGACCAGATTCCACATAGCCAGAAAGTCAACTGCACCTCCACAAATTCCTTCAAGAGAGAGGTACAAAAAGTCCGGCTCCGCTAGAAAAGAAAAGAGCTTCAGCATTTTTAAGCCGCACCACTGATACACCACATCTGACCTGCCAAACAGTATGAATATACACCAGATGGTGGACTGTACTATTTTGGTAGAAGAAGGAATTAGTGTTACACGACTCGAAGAAATACTGTAAATAAAATAAATGACCAAATAATGTGTATGACATTAATGGTTGGGCTTTTCTTCTATGTTCTCTAGTCTGTTAATCTGTTCCTTTGTTTGATTTGTATGTTTAAAGCCCAAAGGTCATATCACACCAATAACAGATTCTGAATGTCTTTCTTTTTTTAAATTAATTATAGGTTTACCTCATCAGAAAGAGCAGACTCTGCTCTTTCTGATGAGGTATAACCCAGATAACCTTAACACCTTATTATTATTAACCCTTTGGATGCTATAATGTGAAATATAGTCTAAAATCTCGGGGGTCCCCCCCCCCAAGATTTTTCATTAATTTTTTAAAAACGAAAGACATTCAGAATCTTTTATTGGTGTGATATGACCTTTGGGCATAAAGCTTTCAAATAAAAATTAAAAAAAATCCCCAAAACTAAACTTGGGCTTTAATAATTAAAGTGATGAATTATATAGACCTACTGTGGTACCCAAATAAAATCTGCCTTTATGAGTTTTTTTTTTTTTTTTTGCACTGTGGGCCCTGGGTTACAAAACTGTGTAGATCTAAATGTTTGAAGTGTGAAAAAAACTGAAGTTTCATTTTCACCCCACTTTTGGTAAGTTTATGTCATTTTGTTGTGCACTTTCACAGCCTCAACCACTGTCCTGATCATAGCCGAAGAAAATACATTTTTGGACACAAGAGGGCACTACACAATGCGGTACCTCGGGGTAACGCATGGAGCATCATATCGTAAAACAACACTCCTCCACATAGATCTAACATTCAGACATTCCATCGCAAGATCTTTGAAATTGTGCCTGATTTTATAGAAAAAATAGATCTGAAATAGATTTTTAGCATTAAAATTATTTTTTTAGTCACAAATTTGACAGCAAATTATTTATAGGGAAAATGTGATCGACTTTGTATTAATCAATTATAATTCAAAATTTTGTGTTCCCAGCCCCGGCCCGGCCCATCCCACTTCACCCCGCCTGCAGTCCAGCCCCAACCATCGCCAATGATCCTACCAATTCATACTCACCGAAAGCAAATCTGGAGTTAATTCCAAACGTATCTCTCTTTTCCAGTCAATATTATTTCCAGTGATATATGAAGCAGTCCAACAAAAACAAAAATACTCAGCAGTTAGTTCAATTAAAATTTTGAGAACGGACTCAGCTAATTGTGACGCATACAAATTAAAAAATCAGCGTTGTACCAAACACCAGACAATCTTGGGAACTTCGTCCGTGCATACACGGCACACTAGTTACACGTACGCGGATAGGGAGTTCGGGCCTGAAGGAAAACCAAGAGCAAGAGCATGCAGAGGGCCGCGGCGGCGTCCGAAGTCGGCGTCGAGATTTGCAGACGGTTATCCTGCAAGATCGTCAACACAATCGAAGAATTTCACGTGAGTTCCTTCAAATCCTCGGTGATATGCAATTATGATGTAAAACACATGTAAGGGCGCTATTGTTCGCCGTTACTATTGACTTTAATAGCGTAAAATCGAGTGTGATTTCGCCGGTTACTCGACGATTCAAACGCCGGTTTTGATCAGCGCCGTATAACTATAATTTTGTATGTGACGAATGCTCAGGGATGCCACTCAAAATTTTGATTTCCCCCTACGCAGCATGCGTATTTTCCCCTACGGACACCACTTTTCCCCTACGCCCAATTAACCATATTTTCCCATACGAACCTATGTTTTCTCCTACAAAATCGACTTTTTCCCAACGAAGGTATGTTTTTCCCTAAAAAATATCCTTAAAAATGCAAAATATTGATCACAATTTCTTCGGCGGAGATGGACAAAATGGGCGAATATAATCGGATTTCCCCTTGGAAAAAATCATGAATATTTCTTGAAAAATTGTCGAAAACCCTACATCCCTAAAATCATCAAATCCCCCTACGTTTCCCTACGGAGGTCATTTTTCCCCGTAGTATCCACATTACCCCTACCGCATGCCAAAATCCCCTACGGTAAGGGATTTCCCCTACGAGTGGCAGCCTTGCGAATGCTGGATGCGAACGCGCGTGCCGTACGTTGCATGTGCAGTTAAGTTAGCGAGCTGCCTGTGCGCTCTACGGCAATCTCGTAGATCATCGTGCATACAGCAGCACTAACATCATCCGCGCTTTGACAATAAACTGAGACATCACAATGGAATTTGGTAACCGCAGTTTGGTTGCATCAAATAGTTATTGTTTTCTTTTCTCAGAAAGTATTTCTTAAAATAAAAAGATTGTCAGAACTCACTCGATTGATGTAAATGACTTTTAAACTGTCGCTTTTGTCTGCTCTACTCTCTCATTTGAGTTCGTATCATCTGAATTATCGAGGATCGAGAAGGAGCAGTCACGGGATCAGATACCAACAATAACTGTTTTCTTTGATTGATTGGCAGTTGTATACACACTCAACTCCCAATTCCAAAACTAAAAAATAACTGTTCTAGGGTTTATTGTGGTTCCATTCCTGATGGGTGAAAACGGTTTGAGGTAAAATTGATTATGATCAGGACTAAAAGAGGAGTGATTATGATGGTAATGATAATTGCAATGATGATGATGGTGATGGTAATGGTGATGATGGTGGTGATGATGATGATGATGATGATGATGATGATGATGATGATGATGATGATGAGGATGATGATGATGATGGTGGTGGTGGTGGTGGTGGTGGTGGTGGTGGTGGTGGTACCAGGTGGTTATGGTGAAAATGATGATGATCATGATCATAACTGATTTCACACTAATTGACTCGATATGCATCCAAACACCAATGATGTACAAATCGACGCAACCAACATGATGTATCTTTGCAGGGTTATAATCCTCAGAAAATGATCTTGTTAAATTTAGCTAGCCGCATTTCTCAACACGTCAGATTGATAAACCCGAAGGCGACACTTTTTTCTGTACAGAATCACAAATAACAATCATGCAGGGGCAGTAATAAATTGACAATTTTTTAAATCTTTTTAATTTTTAATCTTCATAAAAAATTAATCTTATTAAAATTTTAAGAAATTGTGTAGAACAGTTAGCTTTACTCTTTAAATTTGTTTATTTGAAAATCTGAGTGTAATTTACTGGATACTACAACTTTGGGTGTTGATTAACTTTATAATTATTGTTATATTTTCCGCTGTTGATTTCACATTATTTAACGAACTTTTATTGTCGGGTGATTATGTACATCATTACTTATAACGCAAATGATCTTTTCAAATTATTATTATTGACTTTTCAAATTATTGGTTTATGCTCTTATGTTATATGAAATTGTTTTACATTGGGGATTATCTAATTTATTATTCAATACTTGCAAAGCAAAATTGTTTTTATCAATAAATATAGACTTATTAAAATTTATTACAAACATACTTCTCCATAATTATCATAAATAAACTTTTATCTCAATTCAATGCCCAATTGCTTAACGCTTTTATCTGAAATGAACTCGCCTTACATTAGTGATTATTTAATTTATTATTTAATTCTTGCAGCACAAATAAATTGTTTTAATCAATTATTAGCAAAACAACTTATTACTTATTTGAAGCGTTCTGTTTTAAAGTAATTTATTTTTGTAGAGTGCAGTTTTTAATATGTCGTTATATTAAGTTTGTCAAACTCTGTTTGATTGGTATTATTTTTATTTATTGTGGGTTTTTTTTGTCTTGTTGTTTTTCCCCTTTATTTTGGTGTGTATGTAATTATTATATAGTTTGTATAATACTTTATATTGTTTTATATGATTTTATATTGCATTGTTTTTTATGTAAATGTATTACAGGGCTCCCCTGAAAAGCAGTTTCTTTTTTGAGGGGACTACCGTGTATAACGAAAACAGAAATAGATAAATAAATAAATAAATAATCTATCGTGTGGTCAGAATATTGTGCGTTTGATTTTTTAGCATATCAGATGTCCCTAGAATAGTTGTCGACAAATTAATGGCAAATTTAAAGGTATTCAAAACGGCGGGGGGGGGGGGGCATTTTTGTTTATTTGTGATTTTGTTTTTGTATAATCATGACTATTTAATTTTCATGTGTATTTCTGCTGGTCAAATATTCTGCAAGAAAACTTGTCGGCAAATTTACGACATTCTTGTATTGCGATTAAATTTTCATACCATCGCATGTCTATGTCGGCCCGGGATGTCGGCTAGATGTCACTTTCACGTCTGGGCATTAATGATTATGTTTCAATATGACTGAAAGCGAAGTATAGTGTGCCGCAACGATTTTGTTGTTTACATGATGAATATTGCAAGCGTATCGTGTTCTAATCGTTTGTTTTTAACTCAACGATACTCAACAATAATCTTAGATGAGTCATCATCAAATTGATTTGCGTGCTGTACACTGGTGCTGTATCGGTGGCGACACTAAAATGTTCCCCTCGGGAGGGGGCGCGCGCGCGGGAACTATTCCATGAATTAAAGTTATTGATTGTATTGATCGCGATACACTGGGGATGTATACAAATGTAATCCAAGATCCCCAAGCATTCATTCTGTGGAGAAAGACATTAGTGGAGACAATGAATTAAATTAGATTAAATGTAAAGTAAATAAGAGAGGGTGAGAGAAACGCATGAAGTCGGCTTTGTCCGTGTGGGATTGTTTTGGTTCTGTGAATATTGTCGAAATGTATTTCATGTTTGTTGTGTTATAAAAGTAGTTACAGCAGTATTTCCTGTTGGCGCCAAACACAACGTTGCTACTGGTGAAAGTGATAATGGTCATGATAATTATCATGGTGGGAGAGGTAGTAGTGCGTACAGTGGTTGGTGTTAGTGCCAGGATGATGGTGAAACTGGTTGCACTTGTATTGGTGGTAGATGAGGTGAGGTGAATGCTGGTGGTAGGGATAGCGATAATAAAGGTGGTGGTGGTGGTGGTGTTGGTGGAGGTGGTGATTGCGGTGGTTGTGGTGATGACGAAGATAATGGTGGTGATCTTGGTGGTGCATGGTGGCTGTGGTGATGACGGTGCTGATGATAAAGGTAATGGTGGTGGTGGTGGTGGTGGTGGTGGTAGTTGTGATGATAATGATAATGGTGGTGGTGGTGGTGGTATAGTTGTGATGATAATGATAATGGTGGTGGTGGTTTTCATTGTATTTGTGGTGGTGGTGATTAAGATTACTGTTGTTTGTGGTGGTGCGGGTGATTTGATGATGATGGTGGCAGTGGTTGTGATTGTGGTGGTGTTGGTAATTAAGACTTTGATGGTGGTGGTGGTGCTGCTGCTGCGGGTGATTTAATGATGATGATGATGATGATGATGATGATGATGGTGGTGGTGGTGGGGTGGGGGTGGTGATGGTGGTCATTTTGTGGTGGTTGTGGATGTGGTGGTTGTGGCAGGGGCGATAGTTGTGTGTTTTTTTTTTTTTGCAGTGCGATAATAGTTTGTGACGTTAATAGCAAATTGCTACATTAATTAAAATATGTATAATTCACTTTTGTCAACTGACAAGATTTTTGCATGTCGACTAATAGAATACATTTAACGTAATGTTGATATTTCGTTAATTGGTTATTTTCACCCAGAAATTTGATTGACACAGCGATAACACAAAATCAATACCAAACAACGTATTGTGACATTAATGATACATGTATTACTTTGTTTGGCCAATTCTTTGCGAGGGGAAATTTCATCGCGATTAGGAACGGTAGCCTATAGCTACCTGGGGTGCGGTTTGGGGCGTGGTTTGGGGATCCAATTTTGGGCTTATGAATATGTGCAAAGAACCTTGTAAGTTCGAAATGACGGGAACAAACATCTGACTCATATCTTATTCTTTAAAATGTCAATATCCACTCCATGAAACCTGTGAGTTTTGTATTTATGACTGCATGAGCAACAAGATCAGCCGCTGCGTGACACAAACGCTTTCACATTTTCAACTGTAGACGGCGCTATAGCTGAAAAGGATGTGGTCTCCTGAATGAATAATAAAGGGGCGTTTCACTTCGGCCATTATTCTTTCCGCTAGTCTCACGTTCATATGCCTTGTCATTTGATATTCTATCGAAACTTCCCTTTGAGCTTAATGTCAACAGTCTGAAAAAGCAAAGCCTTGAAGCTTTATAACGTTAACAGATATGATATTTTCATTCCAGCATGAACACTGTCAACTGAATATAAAAAGGCAGAATATTGGGTTACTATTGAAACGAGACAGACCCCTCAAGCACACTGACGCAAATCTCCAAGTAAACATTGAAAATAATACTAGGAAACTTCCACGTCGTTAGTCATCAAATTGGTAGTGCCAATTTGGTGAAAAGGTTTTGGATGTTTGCTCAATTCAGATAAAACAATGTTTTCGTTGGTATGATTGGTTGCACTCCCATCCCTTCTCCGTAATTACGGGAAATCTTTTGGATATAAAATTTAATGTAAAACCTTGCTACAGTCATTGCAGATCCCCCGATAAATAAATAGCAAATTGATATAGTTTGTATCACTGCCGTAAATTTGATTATTGATAAGGAAAATATTTGTGGCCATGTAATGTTTACGATTCCGGGTTGTTCTATTAAAGTCTTCACGCTTTACAGTCAGCCCACGAACGGGTTGAAATGACATCACTGAGTCACTGATTGAACTGTGACTTTTGTTGTTTTTCATGATTGGTTACAATAATGAAAAACAGAAACAGGATAAATCCGACAACCCGTTTACCAATGTCTTAAAGGCAGTGGGGCAGTGGATCTGCCTGAATATCGACATTGCGTAAAATATAATAAAAAAAATAAGAATCTTTGGCAAAGTATAAGAGCTGGAAACTTAGATTTCTTGGAATGTTAGTGACGGTTAGATTTTAAATTTAATTATTATATGCTATAGTATATACCAAAAATACAAGTCTATACCTTCAGACAATGGTCTGTATGGGTTTTCTCCATTGTATGATTATGTGAAAATTATGTAAATTGCAAATGTATATTTCGAATAATTACAAATTTAGTGTACTATAGTCTCATGCAAATTCATTCTCATAGTCCAGTAGATGATATACTAAAATACTAATACTAAACTGACTCAAGTCAGGGGGCCTAACATACAGACTAAACAGCATCAGGTAGTATTTTTCCCATTTTTCAAATTCCAGGTAATTATTGATCTTCCAACATACCCTTCAAGTAGCATATAGGTAAAAGTGATGTTTTGTTGTGTATCTGGAGGGCTGCATATGAGATACCCTGCCTTTAAAAGTCTACCAATAAGACACGATCAAACCACTAAAATATTTCAAATTATTTCATGGTCATATTTTGTAGATGGCCCTTTGTGTACTCTAATCCCAGTCCTAAATCAGAGTGAAGAGAACTACAGCGGTGGTATAGTCTTGATCTCCAGACTCGCAGTGAGTCCAAGTATCTGAACTACTTAGAGATTAGGCCAGTAACAAAGAACAGTCTAAATCTTAGTCTAGACTCAAAGTTCGAAAGATGAATTTAAAGTGATGAGCTAGCATTGTGGAGCTTCAATTCAAAAAAATTGTCAAATTTTGATATCTGAACTACATAGTAGTGTTCATATGGACAAATTAACACCTTACAAT
>JZLH01S0061011.1:16562-28282 GCA_001188425.1 Eucidaris tribuloides | reverse complement strand
AAACATTTACAACAGTTAAAAAAAATCTGAGCTACATGATATCCCATGCTACCATTGTCTTTGATAAGGTCTAAAAATGACGCCCTGAAAAAATTGTATTTCAAAATGATTATTTAGTGCTTTAAAAAAGTGAAAATCGTAAGTTGATCGGATTCACCTGCCCATTTTCTGCCATAGACTTACTGTGTGTACACCAACGCTATTTAAACTCGCCCCGAGTTTTAATTGTTTATCCATGCATAACTTGCCATTGGCAGTGTAACTTTCCAAACTTTCTTATTCTAGGGTGTTTATTTGTCCATATGAACACTACTATGTAGTTCAGATATCAAAATTTGACAATTTTTTAAATTGAAGCTCCACAATGTTAGCCTATCACTTTAATAACTTTGGTGGCCCAATCAGGTCACCCCCCCCCCCCAAAAAGTTAGTGTGGACTGTGGAGCCCTGTATTATGACTTCATTTCATTTTTTTTTCCAGTAACAGTTACCCAATAACTAGCTGTATTTATGTCCTTGTAATGTAATCCAAATATCAAAATGACGACAATCATATAGCCTTACTTGTAGTAGCCACTATATGACTGGAAGTTTTAAGGGAGTCAAACCTCAATTTTAAATTTAAATGGAATTTTCACCCTCAGTTGGTCACCCACTCAAGCACAACTTACGATCTGTGGATTATTAAAGGTCACAAAAAGTTCACATGGTATACAAGCAGTCAGTACATGTTCTACACTGCTGCCTATTGGATCAAAATTTTACCTCCAAATCCTATTATGTCTCTGTGTGTGTGTGTGTGTGTGTGTGTGTGTGTGTGCATGTGTGTTTGTGTGACTTGTATGCTATGTGGTAGATGTTTACAGTGTGTTTACAGTAATTGTACTGTGTACTTCATTATAATTTACATCTATTTCAAACAGTTTATCTTCAAAATTTTGGCAATTGAACTCAAATTTTTCTAAAATATGTGTGATGTTTAGCAAGTGCTCCATGTCATCTTCGGCCTAACAAAGATTATTTATTTGAAATTGATTTTGTCAGGATGTGGAATCTTTAATTCTTTATCTATCATATCATCATCGTCATAATTTATCAATACCTTTTTCTTCCTGGTCACTTTTTCATTAAACATAATGCTCAATTACCTTAAAATAAAGTTTCCAGTTTTCTGCCATAAGGACAATGGAAAAATGTCACAGAATTTGGGAAGAATCTTTGACAGATTTTGACAGAAAATGTGATTTTTCAGGCCAAAAATTTTGGATTACAAGAATACAACAAAAAACATTTAAAAACGGAAGCAAAACCCAACAAAACATGACCTTGCATCAGTGGAAAATCTAGATCAAACCTGTTTGCAAAGTTGGGCATGTCTGCAAAGCTTCAGTTGTGCCACTGCAGTGCAGGATTTTTACTTTTTACAATTGTTTTGTCATGTTTTGTCACCAAAGAACAAAGAATTTGCATTTTAGAAAATGGTAAACATGGATGTGAACCTTAAAATTTGGCACACTCTTGTCCCATGAAAAAACCTCAAACTTGATTATGAGAATGGTGACTTATCCATGAGTCGTGATATCATCCAACAGTAGTTTGACTGTGCACAATCAATGGCTATGTCTCTGCAATCCCACCCCAATTTAATTTAAATTCAAATGCCTCTTACAGTAAATGCATGCACATGTACCCAGTCTGATCTCCAGTTCTGATCCCATGATGAGATAAACTCAGACATGTACAAGGCATTGTGACCTTTGACCTTTCAGCTCCAAAATCTATTCTGCATATTGATGTCTCATGGTTCATACTCTACCTAAATTTTAAGTTTCATTCAAATCTGATCACCAGTTTTTAAGTTACATGTAGGGCATAAATGAACTGAAATTAAATAAAGGTCCTGTGACATTTGACCTTTGACCTTTCAACTGTGAAATGATCCAAATCTAATCAGTTTTTTGCTGCCCCATAATACATATTTCACCCACGTTAAATTAACATCTAGAAAGCCATACAGTCACAGCCCAAATCAGACATGTATCATGATTCATGAACCCTCATGACCTTTAACTCTGAAGTATCATCAGTACACGTACATCATTGATAATACACACTTGACCCTAGTTATACTGAAAACTGATAAGCTGTCCTTTATTGTGGTAATAAGCCCAAATTAGACATGTGCTGTACGAGACCTTGCAACCTTTGAACTCCAAAATCTACTCAGTTCATTGGGACCTCAGCATGTACATTGAAATCTAATAAGTAGTTGAGTTATCATAACAAGTCCAAATCAGCCACACATGATGCCCTGTGACCTTTCAACTCTGAAATCTATTCAGTTTATTGGTACCTCATAACACATACTTCATCCAAGTTCCATTGAAATCGGATAAGCTGTTCTTGAGTTACATATATTGAAGTAATGAGCCCAAATCAGACAGGAGGCTTTGTGAACTTTGACCTAAACCTTTCAACTCTGAAATCTAATCAGTTCATTGGTGATTCATGCTTCATACTTGACCAGAGTTACATGGAAATCTGATGGGCCATTGAATTATTGTGGTAATGAGCAAAAAAAAAAATCAGACACGTGACCTTTCACCTTTCAATTACAAAATCTTATCAGTTCACTGGTGCCTCATACTTCATAATTGACCTCAGGTTCATTACACTCCAATGACTGGTTAAGTTATCATGGTAACAAGAGTGCTAATGGACCATTGGAAACTGGATGGACGGACAAGCCGAAAACATGATGCCTCCTGCTGAGTCCTGCACCTTTCGTGTGCAAGGTATGTACTGTGGATGTGAGTTTCTCAGGTATGTAAGCATTATTTAAGGTCTAGTTGTTATGGAAAAGATTCTAAATGATGAAGAATTCAGTTAGACTGTACATGACTTTATATAACACTGAACTAAAAATCTTAATGTTAATTCATAGGACATATGAAGAAATGACAAGCATTGATCTGTGACTTGCCGAGTCCCTGCGAAAGAAAATTCTGCATACATGTTCACTGTTTACCAAGGATAGTAGTAAGAAAACATATTTTAAACTTCATGATGTCACAACTTACATACAACTACAATTATGATCAGTCAATAATTGACTGTACAAGTGTTGGTCCTGGGTAGTTAGTGTCATCCATGTCATGACTGTGCTCCACTGTTTGCTCCATATCGGATTATGTGTTGCACGATATACTACCAAGAAAAAAAGCAAAATCACATATGTTAATTGCCACAGCTTAGGTATCTCATTGTCAAGTGATCCATGATCCATGCTCCCATAGTTTCTGAATTGGTTGACCAGCTTAAGCTAGGTGTCCTGCATGCAGATGGTGGGAGGAGGTGTCAAGGTTGCTGAGGCAGGCTGGAACAGCACTTCTGTCTTGCCAAGGTCGATTGTAAGTCCAAAGAGTTGACATGCTTCTGCAAATCTGTTGATAGCCTGGAGGTCAGACTGTGTAAGCCATTGAGGCACAGTCATCAGCAAAGAGTGCTTAAAGTAAGAGTCACTAAGTGTTTGGTCTTCACGTTCAGCCTACAAGGGTCAAAGACCGAACCGTCCAGTCTTTATAAAAGGAATACCCCTTCTTCAAAGTCCTGCACAGCGTGTTTCAGGATGGATGTGGAGGAGAGGTTATAAAGGAAGATGCGAGCATCCGTCATGCGGCCCCGTTTTATGAAATTGAGGATCTCAAAAGGCTGAGAGGCATCACTTTTGGAAAGACAATGTCCTCTATGCCATTGTGGAACAGGCAAAAGAGGCAAATGAGTTGCAAAAACTTCCTGGGACAACAGAGCCTTGCAAGGACAGTCCAGACTCCAGACAGCCTATTTGTTCTGTGTGTCAAAAGCTCCACTCAGCTTCTGGCAGCGAATTGTAAGAGGGTGTTGATAAGGCAATTTAGAATAATGTGCACCAAGATAGCAATAGACAACAGGGGTGTACCCTGGTAGTTGCCACAATGAGCTTTGTTGCCTTTATTCCTGAAAAGTCAGATGACAGTGGCATCTGATGTCACAAGGCATGGTCTCTTCATCCCAGATGCTGACAGACTAGCATGTTGTGAAATGCATTGATACTAGACTCCATGCTTGCTGCTTTGAAGAGTTCAGCAGGGGTGCCATCCACACCAGGGGCCTTGCCAGGGCTGGTTTGCCTGATTGCCTTTTTGACATCATCTAAATTACGAGTAAGGTCAAGGACAAGGTCCTCCTTCACTGGTGTCTGGTTGATCCCACCCAACACAGCAAGTGCTCACTCCAGCATTTTTCTATGATGTTTCCTTTGTCTTTGTAGTGCCATCAGCTGCTAAGAGTGGGTTAATAATGGGTCTTTCTGTTACTCAAACAGTCTTCAACAAACTGAAGAACTCTTTCCAATTGACTCTATTTAATGCTAAACTTAATCTGCTTTTAAGTCCAACCAAGTGCCCTGCATGAGGCATAGCCCTTTCTGCACTTTGCCCTGCAGGTGCCTGAAGCGAACTTTCTTTATCCTGGAGTTGATGTCATTTTGTCATTCTGTTCAATGAATGTGTTGTGCTTCTCCTCCAAGAGCTTGTTACTCTCATCGTTCTTGTTGAACCAATCTCAATGAACCCAGTTCTTGAGTTCAAACACCTCCTTCTCTGACAGTCATCATCTGCTTGTACTGGTTTAACTTGTCGGATGGATCTCCAGCTAGTGGTCCAAGTGCAGCCAGCGTGTTGTTTAGGTGGGTCTAGTACATGTACCTCTTCCTCTTATCACTTTTCCTCAGTTTTGCTGTGCTGCACGGGCAGGTGAGCTTGGGCTTCTTCCAATGCATTGGAGGATATGAATTCCAAGAACAGTTCTGACCAGTTTGTGGTTGGTTCAACACTCAGCTTATCTGTGGCTCCTGTAATTTTCACACCACTCATGGACATCTCACCTTTGGATAATAACACGTTTATGAGATGCCATTGCTTGGGCATAGGATGCATCCATGTCATCTTGTATTTGTTAGGCAATCTAAAGAGGGTGCTGGTGATGATTCTCCACACAGGATGTCACAATCATCAGCCCATTATTGTTCCATCTTTCCAAGTCCTTGTGTACCCAGCACTCCGTCCCAGCTCTGTCATTTACAACCCTGGCGTTGAATCGCTGAGTATTACGAGTTTGTCGCTGGCAGGGGTGAACTTCATCATGCAATGAGTAAAAGCTTTCATAAAACATTGTCACTGCTGCTGAAGGTGGGGGTGTAGGCACTGATGAGTGATGATGTGCCGATTGGGAGCAAGAGGGAATGCAAGCATCATCAAGCCCTACTTATGCCAGAAGAGAGATCAGGAGCTGTTGGAGAAGGCTGATGTAAACTGGCGAAACCAACACCCTGGATCCTGACTTTGTTTTCTGCTTTCCCTTTCAAGTAGAACGTGTAGGCACTTTCCATTTTGATACTGCTCCTTTATCAGCATAACGATTTTAGCTGAGAGTGGCAATAACAATCCTAGCAAGTTCCTTTGTGATGACAGCTATTCTCCTGTCAGGCCTTGTTGTTCCTCCTCTGCACAGCAGTACCAAAATTATTTTTCTTTCTTTTTGTTTTTGAGTGCTAAAAGGGTTAACTGTCAACCGTGGTACGCTGGTCAGTCAGAAAAGGCCAGACTTTGTGTAGGACACCTTTGCTAGTCCCCTCCTTGTTTCAGGATAAGCAGTGCAATCCTGAGGAGGCTGCTTAGTCTCCTGGAATGCTGTTGTCCTGAGTGCAAGGAAAGGCAACTGGTCCACAAACCTCCTAAAACTAAAGGTAATTGCCAACTGTCGTTTCACCCCTCCCCCATCGCTACAGGACTTTTTGAGTGCATTGTTATGAAGACATTATACAACATCTGCACATTAAGAATAATATTGTGATGGAGAACCCTATCCCCTCAGACTCAAAAGCTAGGACCCACAGGCATGACAAAATGTTATGACCTTCAGTTTTCTTGGCTGCAGTAGATGACCATGCTGTCTTTGGTGCCTTGGCATGCCCTTAGCTCTCCACAAGCTAGCACAACTGCCTTCCTCACCGTTGGATCATTTTAGATCACTTTCTATCAGTCTGCCGCAGCTGGCTCACATGCTAGGACAGTAGTAGTAATCCAGATTTTGGTTTTGTCCCTGATTACGGTGGTGGCTGAATTTACCTCACACTCCCACAACTTCGCCCTATTCGGAGCATCCTCCTCCTTCAACCCACCCCTCCTACTCTCTTTCACCACTTGCTTCTTCCATGTCTTCTTTGGTTGCCTCCTTCCCCACTGACCATGATCCACCTGAAACTCAAAAGCCCTTCTCAACATGATCTACATCCCTAAACACGTGTCCATACAAACATACTCCATTTGACTTCGCCATCTGATCCACCACTTCTTCCAAACCCAATATCTGCATCAAATCCTCAGTCTTCTTCTTGTCCCTCAGCTTCACATCACACAATGCTCTACTGCTCTCTGTCTTTCTCAGAATCCCATCTTGTTTTCACTCAAATACCATGTCTCACTCCCCCACAATATCACCGATCTCACACAACTCCTATACAAACCATTCAGGACTTTCATCTTCAGAGGAAACCTTTTCCCATATCAACCCTGGACTTCACCCATCCACATGTTGCCCTCACTGTCACAGCTGCCCTACACCCTCCACTCATACTCACCCTGTCCCCCAAGTATGAAAACTCTTTCTTTGATTCCACCTGTTTTACCATCCCTCCTGGTGTTTTCTCACATCCACGCACAAAATCTCTTGCCAACCTCGGGGTCTCCCTCTTCATCTTTATGCATCTCCCATGAATTCATTTCCCACATTTCTCTCACAAAACTAAATTTGCTCATACCCCATACCTTCTTTCCACACATGTCACATGGGTCTACCTTACTTACTGATACTGCTTAATCTACTCCACTCACAAAGTTTGTCATACTTTGCTCTCATAAGCCACCTTCCATTTCCAGAACTTTTCCTTCAGTCCCTCCATTGTCTCACTCATTAGAACCAAGTCTCAATCATACAGCATCTCGTTTTTCAAACTTTCTCTTCCATTCTCCGTAACCACATCACATACAATCGCGAACATCAGTGGCGACAACACAGAACCATATTTAGCAAAAATATGTAGCAAAAAAAGAAAGAAAAAAATGCAAACAATCATTATTCCAATATTCTAAAAAAAATCAACATAATTCCTCATACATGTAGGTAAAATGTGTCTGTCAGAGCGATGGTGTTCGCTACATAAGGTGGCAGCTGCCCCCTTTTCTGTCAAAGTTCTGAAAATTACGGTGATTTCAGTGTTTTCCCAAAATGTTGCCCCCTTTCGCAATATTTCCATCTGAGCGACTTTTCTGCTGATTTGGCCATGGAAAAAATTTTTAGCCACCAAAATTTTCCACCAATACCACCCCCCCCACCCCACTGAGTGAGTTTTCTGCTGCTGATTTGGCCACAACTGTGGCAGTGAAAAAAAATTTTGGCCAGCACAATTTTCCACCAACATCCCCCTAGTGATCCCCCTCACCAAGTGGCTCTTCTGCTGATTTGGCCGCAAGTTCAGCCGTGAAAAAAATTTTTGGCTGGCAAAATTTTCCAACAATCACCCCCCCCCCAGCGACTTTTCGGCTGTTTATTTGGTCACAAGTTTGCCTGTGGAAATTTTTTTCAAAATTCAAATGGATTTCGCACCTCCCCCCCTCCCCAAGATTTCACCCAGGTGTCGCCTCTAGATGGATTTGTGTTAAAGGTATTGGCTAACATTTACACACATTCACAAAATGTGTCGTACGGGACAAAGTTGATGATGTTATTTATAGAAGAGACATGAAGTAAATCCTAACTTTATGGTATCATATGACTACTTACATCACAAATTTAGAGAAATCTGTACTATAAGCTTGTAGCCCCTGAAACTGAAGCACAGTCAAAACTTTTTTAAGTCTATGTGTCGTACGGGACACTTATGGGTAGGGCTTGCCGAAATAATGACACTTAAGTCTAAGTAGGAATGAGAATATTTTTGTAAACATAGTCAGCTATCAAGGGGACATCCCAGTTACTTGACTCACAGTATCTAAAAGATTGTTCAGTAGTTCTCAGATCTAGTTTATACACATTTTCATACATACTGTAAAACTTGTGAAATTTCAATAAAATATCAAATTTTCACAATTTCACCCCAAAAATAGACTTTTGAGACAGTCTTGCACCCAAAACTGACCTGTTCCAGATGGTTTAGGTATTAACCAAAAATGTTATCACAGTAGTTATCAGCTAGAAGCAATTTTAAATTTTAGCATTTTTTCAAGTTTTAGCACGGAATCGCCCCTTACTGTGTACACCTAGGCTATTTAAACTCGCCCCGAGGTTTAATTGTTTATTCATGCATAACTTGACATTGGCAGTGTAACTTTCCAAAGTTTTTTTTATTCTAGGGTGTTTAGACTAATGAAACTCAGGTATGAGTTTCCCGTCACCCTCCCTCGTTATAATTTTTGGGCCTCGTTAGCAGCCAAAAATCTGAAAATAATTCATTATTTTGAATTTTTTTTAACAAGCATCACATTTATAGTTGATTTTGGAAGTTTTGGTAGGAAACGAGTCTCAGAAATGAGTCAAAAAACTAGGCCTGGGACAAAAAATCGATTAATCGAATTAATCGATTACCTTTTTGCCGATTGGTATTCGAATGCGACTTTAAAATGAATCGATTAATCGTCAGGTGACGAATAGTCTAAATGCCTTAGCTGAAACTCAAATGCAGTAACTTGATTGTTTACAAAATTAAAAAAAAATAATTTAGATATCAATATTCAAAGTAAAGAAAACATTTTTAGCATGATCAGAACCCAAATATATCATTTTTTAAATGGAAAATAACGATCAAGAACAGTGGATTTCCAAATGGCGACACGTAAATTCGGCCATCCGTACCATCCCTGCGGCATCGCTGAGGAAAATATTTTTTTGCCGACGCAAAAAGAAGAGTTGAAATGTCGGTTTTGAAAAACAGAAATGTCAAAATACCGTCAATTTTTACACATTCTTTCCTTTGCTGACATTACTTTTTCCGAAAATTGCTGTCATGCATCCGAAAACTTGATTCTTCTACGGCTATTGGAAGTTTATTGTACACAGTCGCCATCTTGGTTAACGAAAATATCCGTTTACCCAAATATCCATGTATCCGTTTCCCGCACTATGGCAGTGTGGATACGCGGATACTTGGGTAAACGGATATTGCTTACCAAAATGGCAGCGCGCTCGCGCAAAGGTGGGTAGCGATGTTGATGCATGAAAGAATTCTATATTCGAACAACAAATGTTGATTTTTAATGTGCCATGGGGGTTAAACAACCATCTTCGTTTTGGGGCTGTTATGTTTTTCATTCTCAACTTTTCGTGTGCTAACCTGCTGACAGATAGATTCTAACTGTTAGTCAGTTTGTCCTTGGTCCCATGTACTTGTTTTCGCGTATGTTACTTGTTATTTTTTTTTGTATTCTGACTAATCGAATAATTCGATTAATTTGATTACCTTTCCAGTCAACTAATCGATTATCAAAATCAATATTCGACCCAGGCCTACAAAAAACAAACCCAATGTTGTTTTTATTTTGTTGATCCCCTGTTGGTTCATTTCATATCGTTGTAGACAGTTGTATGGTGCTGCAAACTATATTTCGTCGGGTGCCAAGCAGAACGTTGTCTGCGCAATGTGTGCTGGAACATGCGTTTTCGTGTTTTTGTTCCTGGCAGAACATGTAGTCTCAAGAAAAATGCACTGGAAGGGTTCCACTGTACATGTATTGGGTTAGCAAACTGGAAATGTGCAAATGGGATGAACAAAAGTGCATTTAACCTTCATAAAAGATTGAAGTAATGAAATCCTGCATAATAATGAATAATGAATAATGAAATAATTCCCTCAATATAGGCTGGAAAAAATGTGACGGGAAACTCATACTTCAGTTTCATTAGCCTTATTTGTCCATATGAATACAGAACACTACTATGTAGTTCAGATATCAAAATTTGATTTTTTATTTTTTTTAAATTGAAGCACCACAATTTTAGCCTATCACTTTAAATTTGTTTACTTGGGGAGAAATTAGCGGAAAATACGAGTACTAAATTGAAGTATGACCCTAAGATTGAACCCATTAAAAGTGTACATCTACAACAAATTTGGAAGTCAAGTTGAAAACAGATGTTAAAATTGTTCAAAAGAGTTTCACGAAGCCTCAAGTTAGTAGAGTATCCTTGACTACATGTAGATCTAGTAGAACAGTTTTATCCCACAATAAGGACTACTTTTTTAGTTTAGCCCTGGAAGATCAAAAAACATCTAAAAAACATGCAGTTCCCCAAAATTAAGAATTTGATCATGCTTGCGCAAATAATTGTTCCACAGTTAATGCACTACTGCAGGGAAAAAAATACATGGGGGCTCGGGGCGTTTTTGCCCCCGAAATGAATAAAAGAGCCCCCGTAAATTGCCTAGGGATCAATACAAAAGCATTTCTGGACAGCACTGAAACAGGAAAAGTAGCCCCCCAAAAGAAAATTTAAATTTTTTCCCTGCACTACTGATGTGCACATGGAGTCCACATTTATTTGCACAACCGAGTCATGCGACACAATGACAAAACTGTTTTCTTGATAAGCATGTTAATAGACTCTTATAAAATCATTTCACACAAGTTTATTCTTCACACACACGCACACACATCTACATACAAATGTTTGGGGGTTATGTTATTGCACTGCCACAGCTACTTGCGTGTAATTTTCTGTTAACTGTTACTACGGTACTAGTTTCTGGTGTGGAAAATTTGACGTAACGATCTACATGTACCATCTACCCATCATGGATGCGCTAATTATGTAGACTTCTAACATTAGGCTAATTACTGTATACGCGGAATAATTCGGGGTGGTTTTATTTTCGCAAATTTCACGACTTACTGAACGCGAAAATTTTCACTTCCTGACATTTCTGCACAAATTGAATGCAAATACAATAAAACCAGGAAAATATACCCTCGCGAATTCCCCGTCTTGAAGCGAAATCGTGAAAACATATGGACGCAAAATATATGGCGTATATAGTAATTAACATTTGGTCTGTTTAGATCTAACGAGTAACGTCTAAACAAGTTTGTTTTAGACTCTTCATGAATGACTGAGATTAAAGGATCAAGTTTACAGTTAGAATCTAATGTGGACAGTGGAGCTGCAGCTGTAAAAATCTATAACTTATGAATGGACATATTGACTTTTTAACCACCAATCCAACATCAGTTTGAAAAACAAAAACTTCCTTGAGAAATGATCTGCGTTCCGCTTCAATTCCTCTCAGCAGCTGCATCGATCTATTCAAGGCACCAGATAAGTTTGAAAAGCAGCGGCAAGTAAACTATGGAATATCAAATATTCGCGCGCACCAACAAAGGGCAATTGAATTGAAAAAGTTATGCGTTGTGGCAGTTTACGGTACTGCGGGCAAACGTGACACCTGTGGTGTCAGACTCTGAAAATTTCACAAAACAAATCCAACTCCAGCTATCCGGAAGAAAGTCATTCACATGTGGTTCGGGTTTACAACCCCGCGCTAACTTGCGCCTTGAGAGCGTAACTGTCTACTCTACACACTGGTACGGCTACATGGATGGCTACGCGTAGCATAATGCTGCGCGGACGAC
>JZLH01S0061007.1:45555-61343 GCA_001188425.1 Eucidaris tribuloides | reverse complement strand
ATCAATAACCCAATCTTTAAGTATGGTGATCTATAGACGATATTGTTGATCTTGCAGTGATTATCCTGTTCTGGTGCATTGTGGGAAAGAAAAGGGTACAAAATTTGCCCTGTTTATCCCAAAATTCACCAGAAAGGGCTGGAAGTGCATAAATCTAGATAAACAAAGAGAGTACATGTATAAGAATTTAGACTTCCTGATGTACTGTATTAGTACATATTTTCACATAGTGTACATTTTTGTGGCCACTTTAGCGGCCATTTTGAATAAAGGGGCACATTTGCTCTCATTGGCCCGTATTCTCGAAGCAGGTATAGTTAAACCCGGGTCTAAGATAAACCCGGGTTTAGTTAGACCCGGGTTTATCTTAGACACCCTGTCTAAATTGTTTTGTATTCACAAAGACAAGTTTAGTTAGACCGTGGTTTAAATCAATTCCTGGGTATAACATTCCAAAAATGCCATTAATCTGCCTTCTGCACATGCTCAGTAGGGACTATGGGTTAGCTGGTGTTGGTCTAATCATTATTTTTCCATAGGGGTATGTGTTATTTTACCAAAATGGCCATTGATTTGCACAAGACCTCACACCTTGTTCTTTTCAATGAAACAACTCGGTTCTTTCACTTCGGTTTCAGTAAGTTACACCATTTTGGCCAAAATACTCCATGACACATTTACACTCGACTAGATCTAGTACAGACTAGACTGCACAATCCACATAAGCAAGATAATCTACTAACTTTTGCAGTAGATGATTCAACTTTGACTTGTCTTTACTTTGCAACATAGATTTCTAACGTTAGACTCTAAATAATTGCTTCAGCCTGCTTTGTTTATCCATGACTACGTAAATTGATCTAGAGTTACAATACTCTAACGGTACCCGTATTTATTATAGTCTACTCGTCATCCAAGTCCTGGCTTTGTTTATCCCGTCGTCGAGTAGGCGAAACTTTTCATCCAATGTGTAACATTCGTAACATTACAGTAATATTACTAATAGAAAACTAAGTTAGATCTAACTGTAGTTAAAGACTAACGTTAACCTGATGATAGCTAAGTTAGATCCATGGCATGTTACTTGTTAGTCAACGTTAGATCGTTGATAATGTTACTAACGTTTAGTAATTTTTTGTCAGTAAGAAATAAACCACCCGACTTTGTGCAAATTACACAATTAACGTACTTACACATTCGCGGACAAAACAAACCCAACGATATGATGTGCACAATAAACGTAACGCTAACGTCATGCGTAGCCTGTCCAGACGCCGTGACGCGTCCGCAGGCGGCGGCGATGCTTGTATTTAACGTCATGGCCTAAACTTGGTTAGGCGCGGGCCGCTGCCCCCCCCCCCCCCGCCCCCCCCCCCCACACACACAAAAAAAATGACACAGGCAACAGCTAGGACTAGTAGCTAGCTAGCTACGCCCGTTGTTACCGTCGTTAGATCTAACGTAGATTGAGTATGACTGTTCGGCCGGGCCTTACGTAACGATAGTCGATAGTGATACGAACGGCCGTAGCTGTAGCGTATAACGTTAGATCGTTAGATCTACGTTATGGTGCGGGCGATTGTCAAAATGAAACTCCCCACAAGTCAAATCCAAACTTACCAAAGTAAATACCCACTAAAGCCAAATTTTGTAGGCCAGCCGATAAATCCAGCCCAACACCCGCCGGCCTCTCTCTGCAAAAAAAATTATGAGTGATGTGCATACTGTCTTGGCTCGGCATCGCCACCGGCATCGCCAGCCCAAAGACCGCTGTCTATTCAGCTTTTTTTTAAAAGAATGATGCACTGCCTCTTACTTGATCTTGTAATTAGTTCTATTGTCTACCGCTTCCCTTCTTCTTTCTTCGCAAAGTCAACTCCATGATGACAGATTAAACGTTGACACTACAGTTAGCCCTGACGTACGATCTTGTGCAGTTCTGCAGTGCAGTGGCAGGAAAATGTCGCGTACGTAAACGTAACTCTAGCTAGCTAGCTAGCTACGTACGTGCATGCAGCAGTGATGCACTGCTGCGCTGCGCGAGCGCGAGTGGGCGATCTCCGTACTGAAGTTAGCGCACAAAAATAATCATTTTGGAAATCGTATGTTTCAACGGAATCAGTACTGGTGCTTAAAAGTGCACGTTGACCATTACTTTTACAAGTTGAATCCGTCATTTTGAAAATGTATACTTTAGCTCACCAAAATACGTAATGAACGCCCGGCCGACGAATGCAATATCCAGCCATTTTGAAAAGATAAACCCGGGTTTAAACTTACCCCTGAGGTGGTTTATCTTTTGGCCAAGTTAGACACCCTGTCTAACTTTAAACCGGCTTCGAGAATAAGAAATTTAAACCTATGGTCTAACTTGGAGATAAATCTAGGTTTAAACAGGGTGTCTAAGATAAACTTGCTTCGAGAATACGGGCCATTGAGTCTAATGTGAGTGTGCTTTGTCCTTTAAAATAATAGGCCTACTAAGCAGTAGGCCTATTTGACATAATACAACACATTTTCGGTTAAGATTTGGTGTGCAAATACAAAAATATCGCTAACCCATATAGCATATTCCACATGTGGTTGCCATGACAACATAAGCTGCATTATAGCTACAGTTACCATGACAACAGGATATTTTAAAACTTTCAATTTCATTTTAAGAAATTAATGGTTTCCATCACATGGTTTTGCGACGATCATACAAGGACTCAATACACACTCATATCACCTGTAGTCTATGGAAATACTATGCACCTAATATACACACTCATAGCACATGTAGTCTATGGAAATACTATGCACATAACGTATGTACCGGCAAAAATGCTCCTATAGTAAGTACCGAGTTGTCAAGTTTGCGACCTTATAACTTTTGATTAAAAATAGTGATCAACTTCCAGTTTTCACAAAGTGTTGCTCATATATTTGGGCAAATTCTAGAAAAGTATGACATCATTTGGTACATAAACTGTAGATTTATGAGAAAAAATGTGTTTTTGATATTTTCGATTTTTGGGAAAAAATGTCAAAAAATAAGGTTTTTCACCCAAAATCATCATGAAAGTCACCCTAATACCTATCAAATGTGGTATCAAATTGTAGGAAATTTAATTTACTTTTAAATGCCACCAAGTTTATGGGAATTGGATGTTCCAAACAAATTTTATCGTGAAAACTTGAACTTTCATCAACATGGCGGCCATCTTGGCGGCCATCTTGGAAAATGGGCATGTTCCACAGCTCCGATTTTCCGTGATTTTTAATATGTTATTTTAAACCATATTTTGAGCCATAAAAACTTGGAATGGTTTCTGTTGCAATTAGCGGTGGGTATTTCAGTAGATCTACTAGCCTAAGACAAAATTAAGGAATTTCAGGTACTGGAGTGTGTTCTCAGACAACTTATCCCTTATAGAAATATGCTCTTTTGCCTTATTTTTGGCTACAGTTGTTGATTTTGAGGGAAATTTCCAGGCAGTCATAGAGAAGTGTCGTGTAAACTGTATGAGTGATACATTGTTATGGAAAGTGCATGAACCATTGTCAAGGAAGTGAACGTGACCCAAGGTCAAGTTACGTCACACTTTGGCAGCGAATATGCCAATCTTCATTGCTGTATGCTGTGGCATGCCAATGATTGTGACAAACATTTATTTGCAGCTTCTTCTTTTTTGGGTCGTAATGACGCAAGATTGAATTTTTTTATGTCACAGAACTTTGAGAAAGATTACAGATAGATTTACTGGAATAAAATTAAAAAGGGTACCAAGGCCATTGAAAGAAAGGGATTTTCATTGTGGCCTGAAGTATGAGTGGAGTAAAAAGGGTACCAAGGTCAAATAGAGGTGCACTGAAGGCCATGGCCTTGGTTGGCCTTCGGTTAATTCCTGCCCTGTAAATACATTACTGAATTGTTTAACTCTGTGGCACTTTGACCTTAGAAAGTTGATTTTCCACTGGATACATACCAGAATGGGAAAATTACACACACAATGCAGTACTTGTGCACTGTAAAACTCTTTGGTATAGCTCTCACTGTAAATTACTGTCTCCAGTATTCTCCAATCTTGGTATTTGTTTAAAACATTTATAGGATTGTGCTCAACAATTGAAATTCAAACTGAATACAGCCCACAGAAAAGTACTTGAATCAAAAACAGCCATGCTGCAAAATCACATTTATTGTTCTATTTGTGTGCATTTGTTGTACATTTTGCCATATAATTATCTACAAAATACCATTTTACTGCACATCTGTGCTACATGGAATGTTCAAAGGGTGTATTGTTCTATGTGTATGAATGCATGCACTGTGTAGAAAAAAAAATTCTTCGTGACAAATATAGCAGCACTGTTATTGATAAAAATCACTGGCACAGCGTAGGAAGTATAGAGGGGGAAAAACAATAAATTGATCAGATTATACCCCCAGAAAAACATGTTCTTGTGGGTGATGCTATCAAAAATAACTTTAATCTAGCGCATTGAAGGAAAGTCATGAATGCAATTTTCTGCACTGCCTTTGACAAGGGCCATTATGCCTCTTACACTCTGCAGCAAAGGAAAATGGTACTGCAAAGATCAACCATTATTTTGCAAACTGTGTGGCTACCAATTCCCTACCAATACTACATAAATTGTAAAACAATTTGGAAATTGAAAACATTTTACCAAATAATTTGCCCTTTTGACAAATGGATGGTGGAGAGATAACAAGAAATTATGGTAACAGTGTGGCTACTACAAACAAGAAAGCTTTTATTCCACACTTAATGTTGTGTACATGTTCCTCACTAAAACATGAAACATACACGTACAACCCTCGTCAAAGCGTTGAAGTTCACGTTTCATATTTTTCTTCATATTTTAACCTGTAGAGTCTACCCCTCTGCCTAGAAATAGAGTACATTGCCACTTTGTTTATAAATACTCCTTAAAAGCATTGTATAACATTGTTTCCCAATTTAAAAAAATCTGAAGTGCACAATTTGTCATGCTACAATATCTCTGATAAGGTCTAAAAATGAAGCCAGTTCAAAACAATCATTGCATGCTTTTAAAATGTGAAAATCATTTAGCAACGATTCCAGTTTTCCACCATAGACTACTGTGTTGCATAATTTTCATCAGCTGACAATAATTCATGTACTGATTTTTATCTGTACATGTATATTTCACAAGTGGCAGCATAGCTGTTTGAAGTTTTGTGTTCTAGGGTGTTTACTTCTCAAAACAGTGTTAGATATGTCAGATAGCAAAGTTTGACAATTTTTGTTAGATGGGGCTTCCACAACTGTGCTTTATAAAAAGGTATCAGCAATAAGAGAAAATGCACTATTTATGGTGTAAAACTGTAGTTGGAATGCACTAAAGTAGGAAATGGGTCTTGTAATTTGCATCCCTTCAGCAGCACAACAATACTGCTCGCACTCTTTAAAATGACCCTTTGAAACGGGCAATTAAAACATTATGAGCATGTCATTTGGGCCAATTTTGTAGCACAAATTGCTTGAAAAAGTATATGACAATTATGCAATTTGTTCTCTCATTTTTATAGCAGAGAGATAGACCTGAGCACTAGATCAGTCTATGGTGGGAATATACTGGATATTTTCCTACAATATTTAGATTTTTTGTGAAGTGGAAAAGACATGATCAGTTGTCAATATATCTATTGTTTCAATCACAGAACTTCACAAAACTCATTTTAACATATGAAATCATCTATTTATTCTAGTATTGAAATAGAAATTACAGTATATATGGTTAAAAAGTATATATTCTTTGATCCAGGGTAGGAATTTATTTGTATTTTTTAAGGGCAATTTTTATTAGAACCTTGGGGCTAATTTTGAATTTTGGGGGGCTGTTTTTCTACCACTGGGGCTACTTTTTCCTTGTACATCAGAATTTGAAGAATGCAATGTAAAATTGCTGATGTTTTATCCGGTGCTTCATCCATGAAAAGCAACCATTTAATTCGTTTTTGTTTCAATGTCATAGTAAAAAAAAAAGTGAAATTTTTAATAGCAAACCTGAGGGCGATTCTGAAGGAAATGGTCGCCCCAAATAATTGGGTTTTGGGGATTTTAGGGGGCAATTTGGGCTTTGCCAAGGGCTAAATCGCCCATCGCCCTGGGTTATTTCCTACGCTGCTTTGATCTACAACTTTGAAATACTCTCCTCCAACATGCATACATGAAAAGTCATAGCGGATTGAAGCTGACATTACACTTTAAAAGTTGCGCTCAATATAGCATTGTTCAAATGAGCTTGACACATTGCGAATTATTAATTAATGACCAAGTTGCCGGGTTGCACCATTTAGACTTGACGAGCCCAGTTAACTTTCTACGTAAACCGTTCCACTTCCATAGCTGCAGCTGCAGCTGGTTACGTACGTAAAAACAAACATTCTTTTCAAGATTGTGTCATGCATGAACCACCAACTAGGACAACAATGTGTACAGTTTTGCGCCTTTCCGTCTCCTTGCGTCAACTCCTTGCTACGTCCCCGGGGTTAAATTGTGTCCTCTAGCAGCTGGGTGAAAGGGTGGGTGAATTCAAGAGGCCCACACTTGCATCCCTGGGGGAAACTAAAGTGATCTGTTTAGCTCTGAGTTGTTTGCAAATATATCTCTGATCCATTATCCCGTTGGAGATGATTTTATTTCACTGTAACATGCATTTGCCGTAGACCCCAACACGAGTTAACTCGTACTTAGTCTCCAACGGGTTGGGGTGTTGTCTCTTGGTGTGGTGAGGTTTTAGAAGAAAAAGATTAAGTTCAATGTCAGAACTCTTCAACTTCTGGGGATAAACACCCATGAAGTGAAGGGAGCTGCTGGGCAGCATTCATATCCCATATAAATACTCATGTCCAACCATAAGGATTTCTCTTAGTACCCACAAAAGCTTCTTGTAATTTCTGTATTTATAACTCCATCCTTGTCTTAACCCTTTGGGTACACTGAGTTTACTCTCAGGAACGGTATGCGGCACATGTCGCCCGGCTGTTAGTACGTTAATTTCACTTCAACTTTATTTGAAGTATAAATTTTGGTATATATTTATTCTTATTTCACAAGCTTAATGCCATTAGGAAAGGTAGACTACATGTATGTCCACATTGTCATTTTTACATGAGTGTAAGTCATAAAAATGATCATGAGTATGTTTTCAGTTGAAAATGATGGTACAAGTACGAACGGCATTCGCAACCATGAAACAGATGAAACTACATGTACATGTATATGACCCGTCCACATGGATCCCTTATAGAGGGCACTTCCTAAACTTAAGGAAAGTACAAAATATTCTAATTGGGATGGAAGATATGGAAATGAAATGTCTTCAAAAATCAAAAGTTATATGACATTCACACTTTGCAAAAATTTTATGCATATTTTGAACCCAAAGTAATTTTCTTTCTATTTTCATGTTGTAAAAGATGTGTGACTTTATCATGGTATCATGGTGACAGATCACATACATGTATATGCAAATGAACTACATGTACATGTAGATGCAGAAGTAGTGGCTGTTTCATCCCAATGTTTATCTTGGGAACATTGTGGCTATAATGGTCATGTGTCGTATGGTGGGGCCCCTTTGCGTTACAGGCACCAAAATTAAGAATTTTGTCACTTCTTGCATTTGAACCAATATAACTCAAAAAGTACTTATCAGAAGCCAACAAAAGTATACATTTTCTGAAAGCTTATACTTCAGAGAATCTCAATCAGCCAAGGTCAAGTTGCTATACAGGGTGTGTAAAAAAAATTTAAGGGTAATATCACAAAAAATGTATAATTTTGTGATATTGATGACAACTCATTGCACCTGTCAGTATTAAGTCACGGCTCAAAATTGATGTCATGGTGTGAAAGAGCACACTTTCAGCTTTAAGAAAATGTATGGTTTTACTACTTTTCGAATTTCAGATGTAGTGATAAAGGGTGTGGCAAAATATGTTTAAAATTGTGTTGCGATTTATTACAATAACATTAATTACACTAATTAATCAAATAGTTTACTAACCTAATCAACAAATTTTAGAGATTAATTAGTAGAATATTTAATAAATGAATCAGTAGAGTGTATTTAAAAATTTCAACCAAAATGTAGCCCTGAAGTAAACAATACATGTGTGTCCTTACATTCAGTACTTTCATGCTTTATAATGTGTACAAGTCAATGGCAAGCATAAGCTACACCATTCATTAATTGAGTAATTAATGACCTTGAAGACAATTAATGTCACTTTTACTTTTGAGAATTGTTAAGTACATGTGTCAAATTAGTCAGATGCATATCATAACTCCAAGATAGCTTATCTGCTGCAAATAGTAGGAAAAACAAAAGTGTACAGTTAAATTTGCAATTTCCCCATAGAGTTTGTACATACTCCTCCTCCGCTTATCCACGAGATTTACCCTCGTTAACATTTTTGCATTTTTCACTAATTAAACAAAGTGTAATGCAAGATTGCTTATCAGATTTCAAAAGCATAGTAATTTTGCTGCAGAATGAGCCCAAATTCATCATAATTGGATGAATGATAGCTCTGATGCATCAAGTTCATTTAAGAAGAAGACTGAAAAATGTAACGCCACCAGGTATTTGGGGGTCCCACCATACGACACATGACCTAATACCTTTACCGTAGGGTAACAAAGTGGCAGGAAATCTCTCTACTTGAGAAGTTGGTGTATGATAATCAAGTTTTTTAATGCATGTCTAAACCCCTTAAAAAAATTCTGCAACTCAACTTTGAGCGTTGATATCTCTCTTGGTATTATAGTATAATTCATGATATTGATATCATTGAAAAGCATGCTTATTTTCCTTTACAATGATACCTCATTTGCCATGATTATGGATTTATGGAATGTGCAAGCAGGGTTGGCAATTTAAATCAGTGGTGATTTAAATCATGATATTTTGGAAAAAATCAGTGATTTAAATCACGATTTAAATAGTGATTTAAATCACCCCTTTCAAAAACATCAGAATTATTTTCCAACCCTGTGTTCAAGACGTTTTAATGTGAGTCCAAGTGAAAAGTGAAAAGATGCAAAAATGCACACCAGTTCAGCATGCATTTGTATGGAGAGTGAAATGTGTTTGATGTTGTGATGGTTTTTAGTGAAGTGTCATGTGTTGATCAATGGAGGGGACCTTACAAACTTGCCAGAATCCTAATGAAACTCAAACACAATGACAAATTTCACTATTACCCACTTAAATCTCATTTCATATTCAAAACAAAATGTGAAAACAACACACAACACATCATTAAAAACCATAACATCATTAAACACAATCCACTCTCCATACAAATGTATGCTGATCTGGTGCTGATAACAATGCATTTCGCAGCTTTTCGCTTTTGACTTGGACCCTTATTGAAATGTCATGGCAAATGTGGTATCATTGTAAAGTAAAATAAACATGCTTTTCAATGATACCAATATCAAGAATTATATTATAATATCTAGAGAGATATCAATGCTTAAAGTTGAGTTGCAGAATTTTTTTGAGGGGTTTATAGGGTACAAATGAGCTAAAACCTGTAGATTTTTTTGTTACAGCAAATTCTGTGATTGTCTTGGAAATTGTGGCCTGCATTTGCTTGAAAATACTAAATTTAGAGGAATCTATTCAGTAAGTAGGGTATACATGTATGATCATGCGGTTATCACTGTGGGACTGGAAAAAACTGGAAGTTCAAAAGAAGCTACAGTGTATGTAGATGTTTGTAGTGGTTTTTAGCCAAATTGGCAGTTGTCATCTCGTGGCTTGCTTTGAATACCACAAGACGTATTAAGTGGGGTCTTCTATGGTAACGGCCCATCTGGAAAAAGTGATCTGTTAAATTTTAAAAGAAATGTTCACTCAAAACAAAAGAAATAATTGCTTAGTGTAGGAGAGATAGTCTATGTATAGTATACTCAGGGGTCGTGCTTAACCTTTTTTAACTAGCCAGGTGGACTAGTTAGCTTAAATTTTGGGTAGTCCGGCAAAATTCGTACTATCCCGACCCCCCCCCCCAAAAAAAAAAAAAAAATAATAATAATAATAAATAAAAATAAATAAATAAATTAATTAATTAATTTAAAAAAATAATAAAAAATTAAAAAATTAAAAAATTAAATAAATAAAAAAATATATATATGTTTTTATAATGTTTCATGCAACACTAAATATTTTGCCTAGCCATGCGGACTAGTTACATATACTTTAGATTTTGGCTAGTCCACCTTGATATTTGCTAGCCATTGGCTAGTGGGCTACTGTTAACCGTGATACTAATTATTTGTAGGAAAATTTGTGTTACAGTAGGGTTTCGGCTTGATTTGACATATTTGGAGACAGCCAAACAGTTTACTCCATCTCCATGTTACATTCACAAAAACAGAACCTCTAGTGTAACACACATTTTCCTACAGATAATTAGCTTAGTCTATATGTATCTCTCCTACACCAATTCATAGCTGTGGTGTGAAAATCTGAAACAGCATGTACAGCTGCAGTAGTATATGAGTGTCTGTCTCATGCACGTACAGTACGTTCTGTAGAAAGTGGAAAGTATAGGCCTTATCTTAGAAAACACTCTTTGGTACAAATAATTAGTACAGACTATTTCTCCTACACAAATTTAATTATTTCTTTTGTTTTGAGTGAACATTACTTTTTAGATTTAACGTAAGATTTTTTTTTTTCAAGTGGGCCCATTACCATAGAAGACCCCACATGTAGGTGGAAAGCAATATCCAAAGCGAATAAGTAGGTTTACAATGATGAATTGCGAATGTCTGACTGAGATGCAGCACAAATCATCTAGATGCAAATGAGCTTTTAAAAGTAGAGTACGGGATTTGCACACCAGAAAACAGCAAAATGAATGGAATCAGCTCAAATCATTCACAATGTGAAGATTAGTATTCCCTGTCATAGAGCCTTTGGATAGAATTCATAGTTTTGGTGAAAATCTGGACATTTAAACCTGCACGGGTCATTCCGTTAGTTCTGAAATTGTCCGATCAGCTGTCAGCTGATGGTCGCGCGGAGTTTAGCCATTTAACCAATCAGTGTGCTCCGCTGGTCGTGCGAACGTACACATAACCGTGTTCTGCAGTTTGCGCAAAATTTAAACTCACAGAAAGAACAAAGCATACCGTTATTAGTTTTTATCATGAAACAACAAGTTCATGACGTATGGCTCTCAAATATTCAACACGCCATTTGTAAGTACTAAACTACCATTTGGTATTGATAATGAAGGGAAGTGATGGACTTGCAAATCCTGAAATCAATCTTTAAAGAGCTTACACTGTTTGCACCTCGCTGCCCATAATGAGTGAGTCTTTATTATCAAGAATTGGAGAATTGAATGTTACTACTCTATAAATACATTGCCACTTTTGTTGTAGAAAGTTCCTTGCAAAACCGATTAGCGGAAATGTACAATACAATACTTACAATACTTAATATTTATATAGCGCTTCAGCAAGTTACTTGATCTAACGTATGAGGCATTATGTGAGCAAAAACAAATAACATGTATCTTGCAAATGAGCTTGACACAATAAACCTGCATTACTGACTGTTTTCCTCATCATGCATTTTTGCATTTTGCAAGTATTCATAAAATTTCTTGCATGAAAACGAGGACTCCTACCATTAAAGATTCAAAGCTCTATTGAAGACTGTAGTACTGAAGTCACATCATACTACTTTTGAGAAACAAAGGCTCAAAGTTTTCAAATTTGTCTACAGATCACAATTGTTTGAGTTGTACATCGAAACTTGGGGAAGTTAATTGATACAATAAAAGATAAACATAGGACCAAACCAAACATTGTCGCACTTGTCGATTTCCAATAATCAATAATCAATATTATAGACTTGAGTACTTCTTCTTCTACAAAGAAGGGTCTGAGGAAAACAAATGTATTTCTCGAATAAATGAATGTCTAAAACACTTAATTGTATACATTTTTGGAATGTTCTCAGTAAGACAAACAGTTTGATATGCAATTTGTCGAATTTGGACTTTGTTTGAAATTTGACCACATTTGACATTTGACTGGAAGTGACCCCACATCTCATCAACAAGGCACAAAATACATGATAAATTATATATTTTCATAATGCTCATAACTGGTCGAGTAATTTGAGATACATTTTGAAGAAATTAGACCAAGTTACAAATTTGACCCCGGTTGACCCCTGCCCTGACCCCTACTAGGAAAGGGTCAAATTAAAAATATTTTGTCAAAAAATTTCCCAGCATGTAGCGACGTCAAAACAATCACTAACTCAATTTCAACAAAATGTGACTTAAGTACTTCTTATTCTACAGTCTTCCAATTACTACCAGGAGCAACAGCACATCTGAAAGTTCTATGTTTATTTTCAAACTGTGGTAATTATGTATTCCCTCCTAGAAGATGTTTATCGTCAGATCGATAAATACCTGTAAGCTCTCAATCCCACGAGAACGTGAATGCCATCTCACATGTGAGCAGTTCCATTCTAATCCTCTTGAAAATTACAACCATGTAAAGTGTTTGCGAGTGGGCTCACAACTTGGATGATAGCCAAGTTTGCTTGAAGTACGAAATGAAATATTTAACAAGGAACATGTTTTGGGAATTCTCACATATTTAACCAAATAATGTCAAAGGTCTTGACTGTATAATGCTTTGAGAACATACTTTAAATGTACACATGTGAATAATACATGTAAATGCATTGCTGCAGCCAAGTGGTTTCATTTGTAGGCCAAATCATGCACTACTACACAGGGGTGGCACCACAGGCGGGTTGGGAGAGGGGTGGCTGCCCCCGCCCCCCCCCCATTTTTTTTTCAAAGTAGTGAAACTCCAGTGATTTTTAATGTTTCTGGAAAATTTTGTCCTCATAAGATTTTGGCTGTTTGGCAGTGTTCTTTGACAGTGTTCACTCACTGTGTGGCCATGAACCATAGGATTGTGCTGTGAGTTTTTATTATTTTTTTTTCGGGGGGGTGGGAGGCAGACCCCCCTCCTCCAGTTTTTGGCTTTTAGTTGGTGTCTGGTTGGAACCGTGAAGTTCCAGTCAACACCCCTCCCCCCTTAGATTTTATAATGGAGCACCACCTTTCATGCTTCATGTATCTTCTTTTTTTTCAGCCATGGCAAACAAGCTTGTTCCACTGACAAGCTGATCAAATATCTGGACCCATGTGTATTATCACCTTGCGTCATTGACACGATTCTTGGCTGGTTAAATACAGATGTTGTGTGAATTGTTTCCATCAGGAGTTTTAAACAGGCTGCCTTCAATTTTCTTCTCTGATGACACATCTTTCAACCATTCTGCTGTCATGGATATAATGAAATAATTTTGACTAATAGATTTAACCTCAACATGTTTTGTTCCAAAACAGATCCTTATACCCACATACATACCTTCTGAACAGCTCAATGGCATTGCTGCACAGCTTTAATAATAAAGTTGATGATTATGATATTGATGACAAAGAGGAGAAGGAGGATGGTGGTGGTGGTGATAATGATGACGACATACAGGATAATAATATGATGATGATTATTATGATAATGACAAAGTTGATGACAAAGATTATGATGATTGATGATGATGACGATGATGATAATGATGATTATGGTGGTGAAGATGATGATGATGATGATGATGATAATGATGATTATGGTGAAGATGATGATGATGACAATGATTGATGATGGTGATAAGGATGATGATGGATAATGATAATGGTGATAGTGATGATAATGATGATGATGATGATGATGATGATGATGATGATGATGATGATGATGATGATGTTGATGGATGATGATGATGATTTATAATGATGATGATTGATGATGATGGATGATGATGATGATTTATAATGATGATGATTGATGATGATGGTGGTAGTGGTAATGATGGCAAAGAGGAGGATGTTAATGTGATTATTATGATAATGAGACAAAGATGATGTGGTGATGGTGATGATGAGGAGGAGGAGGAGGAAAAGGGGGAGGGTGAAGGATGATGATAATGATGAAAAGGGATCATCGTGGTGATGATTATGTTGACAACGATGATGATTTTATGTAGATAATGATAAATGATGATTATAATCATAATACATGTAGTAGTATGGCAGTGATGATTATGATGGTGGTGGTGGTTGTGATGGTGATTATAATTCCTTTGGTTTATAATTGTTTTTGGGCATGGTAATGATGACTCTCATGAGATGGTTAATTATCACCAATAGGACCTACACGTAGGGCTTATTATACTCGGTGAATTTAGAATATACACACGCACTAAGAAATTTTACACATAACCGTACTCACTTTGAAATGTAAAACATTCAAAGCTCCCAGTGTGCTTAATGTTACGTTTTTTTTAAATTCTTGTTTTTGCAGGTTTATCGACTTACAGCAACGGTTGGTCAAAGAGCAATCACCGTTCTTATCATCATCATCATGGAGTGTCAGACCATGATGGACATATACCAGGTAAATGATGATGTTGATGATAATGAGGATGATGATGATGATGATGATTATGATTATGATGAGGAAGAGGAGGAGGAGGATATTTTTTATGATGATGGGGATGATGATGATGATGATGATGTTGATGAGGATGAGGATGTTTTTGATGGGGATGATGATGATGATGACTGTGATGACCATGATAGTGGTAAATGATAAAAGTTACAATGAATGGGATGATGCGATAATGTAATGATGATAATAATGATGATAATGATGAAGATGATGATATAATGAGATAATGAGATAATAATATAATGATGACGATGATAAAGCTGATGATTGGTGATGAAATAATGGAATGATGATGATGAAAATGATGAAGATAATTATCATGATGTGATAATATGATGATGATGATGATGATGATGATGATGATGATGATGATGATGATGATGGTGGTGGTGGTGGTGGTGGTAGTGACAGAGATGAAACAGATGATTATCATGATATGATTTGATAAGATAATGTGATATACTACTAATTATGTAATCCATGGGCTGGCCTGCATGATGTTACGAAGTATAGTAACCACAGAGTTTTTAAAGCCCCTTTCCAACTTAGCAGTACCTGTTGGCTGAATAGAGCTTTGTTTACATCACTGACAGTCCAGACTGTTTTGTTTTAGTTTCTATTTTGTAACAGTGACAAAAGGTAATAGGCAGAAATTACCCTTAAATTGTTCAAATCAACAGAAAATATCATTACTTAAAGCTCAGTGACATGATTGGGAGAAATAAAAAAATGTGTTTAGAACCAAACTGGTTTAAAGATAAACCAAATGTACACCAGCTGGATTGGATCTCCTGGCTGGAAGGATTTGTCTTGAGTTTGTTTACTTAAGGAGAATCAAACATGAACAGGCCAGCAGTTTAATTTTATCAGGGCACGATAGATTTAATCCCCATAGAAGGCTACACTTCAAATTTGTCTGTTACAAGGCATACTTATTGACATTATTTTAAAATGAGTCAACTTGTGACTACAAAATTTTCACAGTGGAATCCCTGCATAGTTTACTTGATTCTAGAATAGTTATTACCCCAAGTTGAGGACTACCCCCAATAATGTCATTTACCTTTAATTACTTCGAAATTAAATTTCACATTTCAGTTCTTTGACGGGCAAGTGAGGACTTCTTGCTATTTGATCAAAAATTCTGGGGCGGGGGGGGGGGGGGTTTACATTTATTCAAAACCATAA
>JZLH01S0060992.1:9175-25533 GCA_001188425.1 Eucidaris tribuloides | reverse complement strand
CACACACACACACACACACACACACACACACACACACACACAACNCAACACACACCACACACACACACACACACACACACACACACACACACACACACACACACACACACACACACACACACACACACACACACACACACACACACACACACACACACACACACACACACACACACACACACACACACACACACACACAGTCTTTCGTCAGCGTGATCTGCTCTGGAAACACGATATCAGGTTACACGTTTATCAACGTCATCATCGCCATCATTATCAGTAGCATTGTCGTCATCACCATGATCTTACCATCACTATCGTTTTCTCCATCCCCATCATCATCATCACCACCACCATCATCTTTGTCATTACCATCACCACCAACCACCATCATGTCACCATTATCACCATCACCATGACCATCACCACCATCACCACCACCACCACCACCACTATAATCATCACCATCACCATCACCATCATCATCACCATTATCAAATCATCATCATCATCAGCTGCAGCATCAGTAGCATCAGGAGAATCGTCATGCCTCTGCCATCTCCTGCATTTCTCTACGTCCACATTTCTTTGTTGACCAACCCCTTTTCTTCTACACCTACCCTTCACCCATTGACCTAATAATGGGGACAAATTGAAGTGGCAGTATCTTCTTAAAATGCCAGTCATTCCTTGACAAATGCGTCACCATGATACATTCAGAGGTCGAGATTATTTCACGTCACTGTTGACCTATTGACCCAATTCTATTATGTCGTTCAAGATCACTGACACAATGCAAGAATACTCTTACCATGTTAACAGAATTGATCTCCCCGATAAACATCCTCTGGGCGTGGTCGGGTGTCGGCATCTTTGTAAGACCCACATCCAGCATCGAGATCTTCCTTGGAGTCGCGCTGGTATTAGCCGTGTGGCTGGTATCCGACATGGGTTCTCCAAAATCAAAAGTGTCATCGCCATCTTGTTTTTGCTGACCTGGTAGTGGATACCTGACTTCACCTCGCAGGGCTTTCACAACAGCATACGTCGTCATGTCTTAAAAGTGGTTCACAATGTGCCAAGTGCCGTTTTTATGAATTCCTTATTTTTCCGCAAACATACAGTTACATGAATTCTCCCCAAACATAAAAAAATATCCTATTTCATGTATTTTACATGTGCAACATGCATTGTGTGTGTATATTTCGCACAGTCTCGAGATGTACTCGCATGGGACCATTCATGCAAGATATTTCTTTTCAGATGGCGTAGGTCAGCATGTATACAATCAATGGTATTATATCGACGTGCAAAAGAACAAAGGCTCGTAGACGGCTATTTCTGTATTTTCAAAAGACTCTGTATTGCGATCCATTATTTTCACAATATTGTCGTCTGAAGAATGATTCGTGAACATTACTTTGCTCGAGACTTATTACATTTGCTGTTAATTTCTTTGTTTGTTCAGAGACATTTGTTCATTTCGAATGAATAGGCACATATACAGTATTACTGCATTGTAAAAAAAAAAAACGTGTTTAGCAATTAAACACTAGTGTTTAGAAAGTGATAGCAAAGATGCGTTGTAAGAATGTATGTTTAGATTATTGACCTTCGCGTTAAGAATTGGACAGTGATGTTCAGTGATTTCACATACGGACGTTTATCCTCTAAACTTGTTTGTAAAGTGATAGCAGGAATGGGTTTAGAAAAAAAACTTTTACTAGCTAAATAGAGTTTTTACAGTGTAATCGTGTCTATAACAAGGACGTTTTCTGTCAAGGAAACATTATGTGAGACGGAGGAGGAAAGGCGCGAGGAGCGTGACAGCTCCTTCACTTATATGATTCATATGTCTTTTTATATTTATAAATGACTGACTGTGCTTTATTAACCGTTTCACTGATATAGTCATTACATTATTTAATGTTTGAACATGCAGTCTACTTATAATTCTTATGATTATTCTTTGTATCAATGAGTATAAGGTTGTAATATTGCTATTGGATGAGAAATGTATAAGTGAATTTAATAAAGATAGATGTAATGTCTGTATTCATTGTACATTACGTTATACTAATTCCAATCATATCACTTGTACATATTCCATTTAATGATTTCTTATTTCTCATTACGTGGTACTAACGTCTCATTGCTATGTTCCTCACAGCAGTAAGCCTTCAACCTGGGTATGTATTTCACCCAATAAATCGTTAAAAATAGTTCATGGTCCCATGCACCCACAACATCACGTCCACAAAATTGCAGCATAAGTCCGAATTTCTCAAACGTGAGGACATACTGCCCTTCGAACATTCCGAACCCTTATACGCGAGTCACATTTTCTCCCCTATTCCGTAACTAATTATGAGCCCAAATTTATCAAATGCGAAGATCGCTTTTTTGGTTGAATTCCCAATAAAACCCCTGAAGATGGGTCTCATTTTCGCGAAAACTATTCATTTCACGACGTCACCCACAAACCCCAACTAACTATACTTCCCCCCCCCCATGACAAAAGTCCATAACTGACATTTTTTTCAAAATTGAGTTATATAGTGTAGGGGACTCAATACATCATGTTTAACATGCAGAACAAAAAAATATTAATTAGTGTCACTTTGTCTCATAATCCGCTTGTTAAAATGACATTGAATAGGGCTTTACGTGTTGAACAAAATCCTTTTTGCTCAATATCTCCAAAACACTAAAATGTCAGTTATGCGCTTTTGTCATGGGGGGGGGGGCAGTATAGTGCAAGTACCACCCCCACCACGCCCCGACTTGTCATGTGCATTAGTTGCTGGGTCAGTTTTACCATGGTGTTTTCATTCTCGGTATATATACGACACAAAGTTCAGTATTTCTGTTGAACTTATTTTCAGAACGTAGGATGTCCTAATTGTGGACAGACAGCAATCAATGTCAATTATGAATTGAGGTCACCCTAACGGAACTGCTTTAATTTTTGATACGTTTAGAGTAATTATAACGTTTATTAAGATAGACTGGGGTCAAATGACCAATCGGACTTGTGGCGATAGGGGAGAGTACATCCACTTTAGGGGCTAGTCGGACATTCGGAATTAAGGACAAACATCACAGTTACTGAAATCAGTATCCCCTTTTCCCGAGAAGACACGATGATCAGATCGGCAAACGCTTTTGTCTTAAGTCCAGAAAAAAACAACCCGAATTGTTATATGGTTTAGCACATATCTTTTTGCAATAGTGATAATAATAACTCTTATTAACCTAGGGTAGCCACTTCAGTCAAATAGACTGATCTTCTAGCACACACAAATGCCATTATTACCATTTTACGTTCTAGAATTCAGAGCGCCTGGCTAGAAAGCAGAAGTACCATTTTTAAAGTCTTTGGTATGACTCGGCCGGGGCTCGAACCCGTGACCTTCCCAACGTGAGGCGGACGCTCTAACCACTTGGCCATCACGCCGTTACGAGAAGCCATCAACACGATACTAAAATGCCATAAGTTTTTCGAGTTACATAAAACTGAAACAAGCCATTAAAATATAGGTAAAGCACGTGGGAATCACAGAAATTACCTGAAACAATTTTTGACCTTACAAAAGTAGTAACAAAAATGAAAAAAAAACTGCCGAACTGGAGATTTGATACATGTAATATCGTCAAAACCGTAAATGTAATTTATGACGATGTATTGTATTGTTACAGCTTAATATTTTTTTTTACGATGTTTTGGGTGTCACTGAAAAACGCTGTGATCGTCAGTGGGCAGCAGCGTTGATGTATTCATCCCTGGAGGAGGAGCTTCGGCCAACAGCAGGATGATAGAAGTTGGCAGATGGATGTTTTCATTCTTCCCAGAGTCTGGCAACATCAGTCGAGTTAGATGACTACTGTTGGTGAAGAAAGAAACGAGAACCCAATTTAATAATTTCCCAAGACAACCTACATGATGAAGTCTTCTAATAGTGGGGCAGTCACCAGCCTGGCAGATCAAGGTGGCACCTCTGGTCCCAGAGGGAAAAGTAATGGGCACCAATCATGTACCTTTGGAAAGTCCTGTAATGATGCCAATCAGGCTGATGGAAAAGGACAAACTCAATCTCAGACATAGTATACGTACTGGACCGTGGGATGTGAGAAGTATGACAGATCCCAGCAAGTTGCATATTGTGCAAAAAGAAATGGAAAGATGTAATATTCAAATTTGTGGTTTGGCAGAAGTCAGGTGGACTGGTAAATGTCATTTTTCTGTAGACAGTGGACATACTATCTACTACTCTGGACCAGATTGTCAAAGTAAAGGAGGAATGGAGTAGGCTTTATCCTGTCAAGAGACGCCGCAAAAATGTGTTCTCGGATACAACCCAATCAGTGATAGGCTGATATCCATCCGTCTCCAGGCAAAACCTGTCAACATCTCGGTGGTTCAGGTGTATGTACCGACTTCTGCAGCAAATGATGAGGATATTGACTCCTTTCACCAGGAACTCCAGGAAACCATCAACAAAATTCCTAACAGAGACATCATTATCATAATGGGGGATTTCAACGCCAAAGTTGGGAACAACCTAGACAGCAATGAAGCCATTGGAAAATTTGGACTTGGTGATGCTAATGAAAGAGGAGAAAGACTGGTTGATTTCTGCAATGAAAAATAGCTCACCATAACAAATACACTTTTCCAACAGCATCCAAGGCGACTCCACACTTGGATATCACCTGATCAGAAACCCAAAAAAAAAAACACATTGATTACATCAAAATCAAACAAAGATGGAAGTCAAGTGTAAAAGTTACTAAGACATTTCCAGGAGCAGACTCTGGGTCGGATCATCAACTTCTGATTGCTGACTTTCGAATTAAAGACTTAAGTTGGTGAAAAAAGATACCCCCCCCCCCGATGTAGATATGTTTTGAATCACCTAAATGAGTCATGACCAGTATCGAGTTGAAGTCCAAAACTCTTTTCAGATACTCCTCGAACAGGAGTGGACACCTAATGAACAATGGGGAAAACAAAAGGAGTGATCTCTAAGGCAGCCCGGAATAATTTACCAAAACCAAGAAGATCGCATTCACCATGGATATCAGAGGAAGTTGGCGTATTAGCAGAAGAGAGGCGACAGGCAGGTGAAAGCAAAAGGGTTACACTCAGAATCTGACAGAAAACAATACGAAGATCTCAGCAGGAGAATTCAACGAAGAACGAGGCAAGATAGGCAAGCCTTTCTTGAAAAGAAATGCAAGGAGGTAGAATCACATTCCTCAACCAACCACTCCAAAGATCTTTTTGAGGCTGTGAAAGAAATTGCTGGGAATTAGAAGACACCAAAGTTGAATGTGGTGAAAGCTGAGGATGGTGAAATTCTAACTGAGGGGGACCAAATCAAGGAAAGGTGGCAACAGTACTGCCAGACACTATCTGCATGTAAGGATGGTCTATGCAGTCAAACAAACCAATTGAGGTGGAAGAAGTCGAGCCTGACATTTTAAGATCAGAAGTGGAGGTAGCGATGAAGAAGATGAGAAATGGTAAAGCACCAGGGTGTGATGATATCCCAGCCGAGCTGATAAAAGAAACAGAAGAGGGCGTGATTCTAATGCATAAGTTATGTAATCTGATTTGGAAAAGCAAGAACTGGCCAAGAATTGGACAAGATCAGGTTTCTTGCCACTTCCAAAGAAGGGTGATACACGGAAGTGCAAAAACGACAGAACTATATCTCTCTTATCTCCCATGCAAGTTAGATCCTGCTATATGTTGTTGTGGAGAGGATCAAACAGCACATGCGTCGTGAGATTCCTGCAGAGCAAGCAGGTTTTGTAGAAGGAAGCGGTACAAGAGACCAATTTGCAAACATAAGAAACATCATAGAGAAAGCCATTGAATTCAACCATCCACTTTACTTGTGGTTTATTAACTACTCTAAAGCCTTTGACACAGTGCAACATCAAAAATTCTGGAACACCTTAATATCAATGGGCTTCCCAAACCATGTGGTAGAACTACTCAGGACACTCTACAAAGATCAAGAATCCACTGTAAGAACTTGCTATGGTAACAGTGCCTGTTTCAAGACTGAACAAGGGGTAAGGCAAGGATGTATACTGTCCCCTCATTTGTTTAATGCTTATGCAGAGTACATCATGCGAATAGTCCTCATTAACTGCAGTTGTGGGATATCTGTTAAGAGGCAGAAAGATAAATAATCTAACGTATGCTTACGATACCACTCTGTTAGCAAGCAGTACACAAGAACTTGAGGATCTAGAGAGAGTGAAAACAGAGAGTGAAAAGTTTGGCTTCTTTCTGAACATAGCTAAAACGGAGGCAATGATCATCAACCAACATGAAGAGAACCCCATCATCCATGCAGGAAACCAGGAAATTGAAGTTGTAGACCATTTGAACTTCCTTGGATCCATAATAACAAACAAAGGTGGATGCTCGACAGAGATCAGACGTCGAATTGCAATGGCTAAAACATCAAAGTGTGCAATGCAAAAGCTTTGGAAGAACAGAAGGATCACTAGAGCCACAAAGATCAGGCTAGTCTCTACTTTGAACTTCCCAGTTGCAACATATGCCTGTGAAACATGGGTCATCAATGTTGCAGATTACAGAGGGATTGAAGCATTTGAGATGTGGTGCTGGAGAAAGCTGCTCTGCATTCCATGGACAGCCAAAAAAAATCAAATGAAAGCATTCAACATGATATTGGTGAAAGACATCTGCTCTTCAACACAGTGTTGAAGCAAAAGCTTCAATATTTTGGTCACATTGCGAGGAGAGATGGAGAAAATCTGGAGAAAGTTATCATGTTTGGAAAAATAGAAGGGAAGAGAAACAGAGGAAGGCAGAGACTCAGGTGGACTGATGGCATTGCTTCCACAACTAACATGTCTATATACCGCTGCTATTCAAAATCTCAGTGTCATCACGAATGGGGAACCTTCATCAATGGGGTCACGAGTACCCAGCCATGAGTAGAACGACGACGACGACGACGAAAAACGCGGAACTTGAAGTTTTCGAACACAAAAAGAATGGCCCTAGGTTTAAAGTACTAATTTGAACTTTATTTGAACTTACGAAAAAACATATAACAAGTGACATATTGATATCAATACGTACCATTCCTCAAAAGAAGGTCAGTCTTATATTATATCAGTTTAAATCTTAGATGCAACCAAGCATATCCAAATAAACTAAATTGAATGGATTATTCTCTACAGCCTTCACCCACGCCCTTATTTGCAGAAATTTATGTAAACAGAAATCCATCATAAAATAGGTCAAGCCACTATTTACTCACATAAGCGAGGATTTTAAGTATAGCTATAGATGTTGTTCAAGATACCGTAGTTAAATATATTGCTTGATTAGGTTGATGGTCTACACCCCCCAAAACAACAATAACAACAACAACAAACATTGAATTAATTTTAAGACAGTCCCCATGACCCAGCACTCTACGAGAAAAAATAATGAGGATTTGTAGTTCCAATTACGTCACGGAGATACATTTTTGATACATAATGGCACCATTTTGACATAGAAAGGATTACAGTATTTAGCACCATATTGTCCAAGCTGGAATTATGAACATTTTCTTCATAAACTTGTTTTCGGACACAAAAAGGATGTTGCTAATGACCAATATGGTAAAATTGTCTTAGGGAGGGCCCTCTTTCTCAAAGAACTAAATATTGCAGAAGTATAACATGTAGGGCCATGTTTTGGTCGTGAGCCCAGAACATAAAGAATTGTGTTATAATCAATTTTTAGAGCTAAAATATTGCCAACTTGTTTATATTATAGAGTTTTATGAATATAATATCCTTAAAGAGCCAATTTTCTTCTTTCCAACGATACCCCACTTGCACCACTGGTGTCATGCATGACCGAGTACATTGCTCTTGAAGAGAACAATGCCATGTCGCACCCTTTCCAAGTTTTGGCATAACTTGCATGAAATGAGAGATTGCCTCTCATCTTTAAAACATGAACCCATTCATAGTGTCTTCATGATTTCATTAGTTGACCAAATCGTGAAAAAGTGTGATTTGACATTGTTCTCTTCAAGACTAAACTCGGTCATTCATGACACCAGTGATGCAAATAATGTATCATTGGAAGGAAGAAAAGTTTCTCTTTTTGGGGGATCTCTAAAATAAAGGTAGTTGGCAATAATTTAGCTCTAAACATGGATTACCTTTTTTTTTATACACACTGTATAGTTAATGGTTCCATAGCATGTTGCCTCGCTCTATTGAGCAAAGCATGGAGGTACATGTATAAAGAAATGTAAGTAAGCAATGCTCCTCTTGCAGTTAGTGATAGATAATCCACGAAAATAAATACTATAATGAATAAATAACTAATAAAGAAAGAAGAAGGAAAGAAATCAGACATTTGTTTTATTCGTTAAAGATCTACCAACACCAATGGTTCAGACCTAGCAGATGTGATCTGGGTGGAAGAGGGGGGGGCCAGTTCGCCACCCAATGGAAAATATTGGGGGGGGGAGCCAATATATCGATTTGCCCCCCCCTCCCAAATAATTTTGACAACTTGAAAAATCATAACATGTAATCCAAGGATATGCTTAAAAGCACTGGAAAGCACTACAAAACCATTAAACTTAGCATAAAAATACTATTAACATACATAACAATTTTCAATTTTTCGAAAATTCACTATAACAATTTGGCGCGCGGAGCGAGCCGAAAAGTTTTGATATTAATTTTTTGTCACTTTTGCCCCCCCCCCCCCAAATCCGAAAAATGGATTGACACCCCCGAGACCTAGCATAGTGCAGATGATAACTGTCAGTGAACCTTGTCATATACATCACATCTGATCACTGAAGTGCGATAAAACAATAACAAAAGAAGGAAGTCGACGTAAATAGGTCGGAAAGTATATACCTCTGTTATTCTTTTACTTACAAAAACTTATTTGTTGACAGAACAGGTACTCTGTGCTAACCGTGTTCTTCACCTGGGAGAATCAAGAACCCTGGCTTCATATGCAAGACTATTCATCGGCTGTCTATTAAAGGTAAATAACATGATTGGGGGTGGTTGTACGCAACTAAGCTGAAACTATTCGAGAATCAAGTAAACCATACAAGGTTTCTGCTTTGAAAATCCTGTGGCCAGACGTTGACTCATTCTAAAATAACTACTGTCAATATCCCGGAAAATCTGTTGCGTAGCTTTCTTTTCGGATTTATTTCTCTCTGGCCTCGAGAAAAATAAAATACTGGTATGTTTATGCTTGATTCTTCTGAAGTTAACAAATTAAAGACAAATCCTTCCAGCTGGTATATGGTTGGTATATGTTTCAACTCATTTGGTTCTTCGTGAATTTTCAAGTGTTCCCAATCATGTCATTAACCTTTAAAAGGTTATTGACCAGTATGGTGTTGTCCTGATCAAGTGGGTTCAATATGGTATCATCATAGTCATCATTATCATAGACCAGTGGTGTGTGTAATATCAAAACATTCTGTGACAAAAAAAGCCATACCCACAACTGATATAGCCCAGATTCGTCCCCGGATTCGTCCAAATATGGAATAAAAGAGGACGTTGTGCAAACTGCTTCATTTACACCGGTCTTCACCCTAAATAGTTTCCAATGACGTAGACTTCCTGGTTCATTACATGGTACATTGCTCATTTGTTCCAAAGGTTACCTCCAAATCTGCAGCATATAAATTTCAAGCCAACATCATCTACATGAGATAAAAGTATCATAAAGACATGTGTTGCTGCACTTAAATCCGAGTAAAAAGTAGTCCAAATTTCAATAAATCACGGTTTTTTTATCCTTTCAAACTCAATCAAGTTTTTGATTTTGTACGATCTGAAATTGTTCAACAGCAATTGATTTCTAACTAACACATATTTTGTATAATGGATATTGAATTGCAAAACATGCTCATTTCCAAGAGGGCATATGGACATTTTCTTGATTTGCCGATAACAATATCATAACCGTTCAATTGTCCTCTTAAGCAATATTCTAATCGATAAATTGTCTTTGTTGTCTTTGTTAATAATTATAGTCTCTAAACTACAAAGCAGATACGGATAATATTCAAAAGAACTCATTCTTACTTCATGATATAGAATTTATTGTATTAGTCTATTCACAATTAAACTTTGATCCGACATTTTCTCTAGGAAACAGGTCCTCCGGTGACAATATCTCAGAACACTTAGAGTTAGGTTTAGAGTTAGGTTTTAGGGTTAGGGTTGAGGTCAGGGTTAGTGCATGAAATAATCTTCGGAGCAATTGTCGCCGAGCAAATGTCAGACATTCCAATTAAACTTGTATCAAGGTATTTTTATTTTTGTTACCAGTTATTGAATGTGAGAGGGGCTAGCTGGGACGGCGCCAGGGGGGAGCAGAGGGGGCGGCCGTCCCTAAAATTTAAAAAATCGGACAATCGTGGGGGGGGGGGAGGGTTCATGAATTTTGGCCTTTTTTGACATTTTCGCCCCATTGGTTTTCGACCTCCCTATGATTTTACCCATGGTGTTCCCCTAGAGAGGGATGTCGATGTTGTTAAGTGAAAAGCATGTGGCGACGATGTACGATGTATACATGTACCTGAATTTGATGAAAATTCAGAGGGACAGCATGGTAAGGTCTGTCTTGACTGGTGGTGAAGTATAGAAGTGTGGAACATGTGGCCGTAGGTATGACTGGGTGTTGGAGGATGTTCTCCTACCAGTCGATACCATTCAATTCAGGGGAGCAACACACGCCTCATAATATTAATTTTAGCAATTAATCAATCATCCCTAATAAATCTCCGTCCACACATAATACCATACAAGGGCATTGTTCCTATACGCAGAGTTTACGTCTTGATGAATTATCTTATATTAATGATAAATATGACTATTAAGTAAACACCCCCTTCATCTTTGTATTGTCCAAAATAAAGAAAGTAATAGAGTTTCTAGAATCTTACTCCACAATGCACACCATAAAATCATGGCTACATAGTCATCCCCATCTCAAATGTACAGTGTGTCTCAAAAAAATTGTGCAACTGAAAACCGCCCTCTTTGGCAACTAAAAATACTCTTGTGACATTATGCTTACATTAACGTTAAGTGCATACTCTTAGCTTCCAAATAACGTTAGTTTTGTTCAATTTGCTTGTTTCAATCTTGAGATATGTTTATTTAAATAAGAAAGGGTAAAATCACAATTGTACCACTTTCACTGCAGTCCCTTGTAAAAGTGACATAATTGTGATTCCACCCTTTTGTTGTTTACAAGATATCTCGAGATTAAAACAAGCAAATTGAACAAAACAAATGGCATTTGAAAGCTGCAACTTTGCCCTTGACGGTGATGTAAGCATCATGTCACAAGAGTATTTTCTAATTGCCAGAGAGGGCGCTTTTTACTTGCACAATTTTTTGAGACATGCTGCAGCACATCTCAAAAAATTGTACAAATAAAAAGCGCTCTCTTTGACAGTTAAAATATACTGGTGTGACGCATATTTACATTAACATCAAAAGCAAAGCCGTAGCTTTCAAATGCTGTTTGTTCTGTTCAAATTGCTTGTTTTGATCTCGAGATGTCTTGTAAACAACAAAAAGGTGTAATCACAATTGTGTCACTTTTACGGGAAGAGAGCCTGATGCTATCATTGACTGTAGTAAAAGTGGCACATTTGTGTTTTTACCTTTTCGTTGTTAACTGATCATATCTCAGGATTAAAACAAGCAACCTGAACAGAACAAACGACATTTGAAAGCTGAGACTATGTCCTTGATGGTGATGTAAGTATCACGTCACAAATTTTTTCTCATTACCAAAGAGGGCGCTGTTGACTTGCACAATTATTTTTGAGACACACTGTAGTTTTGGAGCAAGGGGTAGGATAAAGTTGGACACAGGAAATATTCATGTAGTTTGCGTTTACAGTAGTAGCCAGGTACTATCCAATTTGGATAAAATGTGGATAAAATGTTTGTTCTGGTTTTGGATTGCCACATAAGTAATTCATGTAGCTAATGAGTACTACACATGAGTGAATCACAGATGATTACAATTACATCTTCAAAGAAAGTAAGAAAGTTTGTCAAGGACAGCGCTAGAATGCACGATCCATCTTGCCCTCGATACGTCTAAATATTTTTGGTAAAGGTTACAAGTGTTCATTTCCTTTTTAATATACTTAGTACGTATGACTGAAATTATACTAAATGCATCAAATCGTTAGTGGAATAACCTGAATAATGTGATGATCTCATGCACAAGACAGTGAGGTTAGCTGATTCGAATACAAATCAACAAAATTGTTTTGAATGTTATTTCGCCTGAAGCAAAAGAACCTTACAGCAAACATGGAACTTCTTGTACATTCCCAATATTTGAACTTTTCCTTTGTAGATGATATGGGTGGTTCAAAGGTTCATACAAGATTTAGCAGTTCAAGTATGATCTGGTTTAATCTAGTATGATCTAGACTATGATCTGAATAGAGCTGAACTGGCGTGGTAATACGTGATTCCACGAGTGGCACAGTAAACATGTTTTGAAGACACGCATGAGAAGTTCTAAATGTTTCCCACGATTGGTATAATACTGTAGAATATTATGTTTAAATATGTCGTATTTGATCTTGGGCAACCAACAAAGAAAGAGAGAAATCAATGCAATATCGTATCAGCATGACATTGTGGTAACAAACGAAACTTACTGGTTTGGTGCATGTGGCCTTTACAGTTGTGCAATGGAGCTTACATAGGCAAACATGAACCAGCACACCTGAAATATTGACAAGAAGAAAAGAAGAATTCCTTGAAAATAATGTAATCCAATGTTTACCATCACAACGGAACAAACCACCGGGGCTGAGCCAACTGGTACAACCACTTTGGTTGTCATGAAATGACAGAGACTTCTTTATTCGCTCATCATTGTCATTCTGCAAGTTTGTGACGCCATTGACTTGTGTTTTACTTCATGTAAACACATTCCATCTGTGTCACTGTCACAGTACTTCAACGATTACATAAATATGTGATGTACACATTATCAAAATCCTGGCTGGGATCCAACATATATGTATTATGACGCACAACAATGCTTGACAATTGCAGTTGTTCGGGAAATTTCATCTGATATTGCGGCATTTTTCAAGACAGACGTTATTCACAGGGATAGTAGGAAAATGCGTCGTCAAAACTGACACAACCTAGCCGCATCTTAAAAGTTCGGGCTTAATGAACAAGTTTTACGTAAACATGGAAAACATTATAAATTTGCCATTTCATAACCGACCAACGAGATGTAAATAGTTGTATCAGCGTGAAAATTTGCCACCGGAATAATTAATGGAACAGTCCAACTTTGTATCAGCGTCGGTTTATGGGGGACTTTTTTTCTCCTGGACCTCTTTTACGTGCCTCCACCGCATGACGCAACCATAATGTTCTTCAATTTTTTACAGTGCCTACGCAGGCCTTTCAACTGCTTTATTTTGCGTGTGAAGAGATTTTTACATGATTGTTTTCAACTACTGTCGGTAACTACCTGAAGAAAAAGAATTGCGAAGAAGGTGATTAACGAGCGAAGAGGCTTAATGACATACCATATATTTATGCATAAGACATATTGAAATTACAGTGCGTTTAAAAAAAATGTGCAAATGAAAAGCCCGTCTTTGGCACGTAGAATATACTCTTTGTGACATGATGCTTATCATATGTCAAGAACCATAGTCTTAGCTTTTAAATACCGTTAGTTCTGTTCAAGTTGCTTGTTTTAATTCTTAAGATATGTATATTTAAAAACGAAAAGGTAAAACCACAATTGTGCAATTTTACTACAGTCTATATAAAATAATGACAGCAATTGTAGATTTCACCTTTATCTTATCAAGGCCAAAAATCTTAGCTTTTAAATACTGTTTTTTCCATTCAATTTTGCTTGTTTTGATCTCGAAATATGTCTTCAGTTAAATGCAAAAAGGTAAAACCAAATTGTTGCCACTTTTATGGGGAGAGGGCTGGTATATAATCATTGACTGTAGTAAAAGTGCACATTTGTGATTTTACTCTTTTCGTGATTACTAAACATAATGAGCATATAGGAGGCAATACCCAACATCGTTTCAGTTGAATGATACAGAGCATGAAATTTGGCACAAATGTGAACAGTTAGTGGTCGCGTTTTCAAGAGAAAATCCTGGGCACGAAAATTCAAAATGGCGGCCATTTTCAAAGATGCTGCACGAATGACATCATTAATGAGATAATTGCCAGGTTTTTTGTCGATATTGTCAAAATGAGTAAAATTTCCATCTTAACTATGAGTGAAAGAAATCAATAGGAAGCCTGAAGGTGGGCAAAAGGTCACAGTCAGAAGGCAGGGGTCAATACCTTCCTAATCACAGGAGTTAAGTTTTTTGAGCAAGTTCCTATTATATGTCCATATACTGCCCTTTCTTGCACAATTGTGACCAACACTTGGATGGAATGTCTCAGTAGGGAGCTGAACGGTAATATAAAGTCAAAGGGTCACCTTCAGGGTCAATGGCATGTTTAAAGCCCAGCATTGAATTTGCTTTGAGCGAGTTTCTATTTATGGCCCTTCACTTGCCCATTTACCAGTTGTGACCAAAGACTTGGTGGTAGATTCTCATATAAACTAAGGTCCACCAAAGGAGAGTTTGTATAACGTTACGCCGCGTATCAGAGCTATATAGTAATATAAATCAGGAAAAAAAATTTATAAAAATATGTAATTTTTATTGTGATCTTGTTAAGATAGAATGAGTTTAGAGAAGTAAAAATTTTGAAATAGATATATAACCAAATACATAAGAATTTGTGTACAGTATTACAAACTCACGACATAAACGCCTAAGATAAAATCTACAAGAATTTATAGAATACATTTAAGTTTAAAATCCTGTTTTATAAGTTATTCAGTGAGTGTTGTCACGCTCACAAATGAAATAACATAATTGCAGTTACTGCCTATTCTTTATATAGTTGGCACTACATTTAAGATTACAATTTGTGTGCAAAATTAAGCCCAGGTGACATGCTGAGAGTTATTCATTTCATTCTCATTTCAGCGGACAGTGGAAACCAGTCAAGGATAATCACATAAGCCTTGTGTCTACCTGATTGCGCAATTGTTTTTTTTACGAGTACCGTAGGTGCTGAATATGCACGTACAAGATCACGGTATCAGCCATTTTGACACAGACCCTCTCTCTGTTATGGGCGAGAGGAGCAAGCCTGCGCGCTCGGCTTGCGGCTCGCTTCGGCCTACGCTACAGTAATGACAGCGATGAGGGCCTTGTCAAAAGGCTAGTTGCAGTGATGATGCTCTGTTGACAATATCTTAGGAATAATAAGGCGTTAGGGTTAGCGTTGTCATTGGTTTTCCTCTTACTAATTAGGGTTAGGGTTAGGGTTAGGGTTAAACCATGCAGATGTGCCCTGTGATAAACTCTATGGAGATTGTTTAAAAAATCTCGGAGGGTATTATGAAATGAATGAGTGCCGGAGCGATTGTCATAGAAATTGAGTAGGTAGTGGCCCCCAATTAGTCATAGGTGTATGCAAGGATGGTATCGGACCGGTCGTGCGACCCACTTTTCTTGTTAGTTGTTGTGTTGTAGTTGTTTGTTGTTGTTGTTGTTGTTGTTGTTGTGTGTTGTTCTTCTTCTTTCTTGTCTTCTTATTCTCTTCTTCTCCTTCTTGCTTCTTCTTCTCCTCTTCTTCTCCTATCTTCTTCTTCTACTTCTCTTCTTCTTCTTCTCTTTCTTCCTTCTTCTCGGTTTCTTTCTTCACTTCTTCTTCTGAACTACTTCTTCTTCTTCCTTCTTTCTTCTCTTCTTCTTCTTCTCTTCTTCTTCTTCTTCTTCTTCTTCTTTCATTCTTCCGTCACACACTCAAGTCCAATAAGAAACCGGCTAAATTCTTTCAGAATACATTTTTTTATAGTAGATTACCTATGGATGAATTAATGTTTTCACTGACCGAACGCCAAATAATTACAAATTTGGACACTATGAGGGATTATGTTCTCTAAATTATATCCTTTCTGTAATAAAGTGATATACGCTAACAATCTGTGGAGTGCTTCAGAATTTAAAAAATTGTCAATAACTTTGATATCTGAGGCCTACAAACTAGTAGTGTTTTTCAAATGGACAAAAAATAAACACGCCCCCAGCATACAAAAGTTTTGCGAAGTTACACTGCCAATGGCAAGTACCTGTAATGCATGAAATAAAACAATTAAAAAAAACTCCGGCGGTGCGAGTTTTAAAGCCTACTAGTAGGTGTACACATCGAGTAGTCTA
>JZLH01S0060942.1:6545-16929 GCA_001188425.1 Eucidaris tribuloides | reverse complement strand
AAGGACCCTAATTTCAGGGGTAGGTATCCCATCCTCCATATCTTCTAATCTTCTAGTTCCTCCCATCTACAGATAAGATGAATTCATTTTAATGAGTTACCATAACAAAATTAGAAGAAAGATAATGTTTTCCCAAGGAGAAGGGAGGGGTAAGGAAAGAATTACCTTGAATACAACCGTTGCCATGAGTTGGGGATGAGGCTGTTGATTACTCAAGAACTCCCCAATGACCTTGTTCATGATGTCTTGAGGAGGAAAGAAATCATTCAAGAAAGGTGGTAGGATGAAGGCTACTGCCCTGGCCTCAGAGGGATAGCCCTTACGTATCCTGAACAATGAAGGCAAAAAAAAAACACCACCACAAAAAAGACAGTATTTATTGCACATACCTTTGATGATATTTGGAATGAAAATAAATCATTATCATTGGGGCAATCATGAAGAGTCATAAGCAGAAAATGAATAATGAATTGATAAATACAAAATAATCATAAAATTACTAAAATGAATAAAATTCCATTCATTTGTACACATTGAATTGCATTATAATCTTTGTATAAACCGAGTCTGTTTACTCGACCCATTACTTCTGTAGGCTTCTTGTTTTACTTGTACAGAAGCAAGAGGACTATGTTATTACAGGCTATTTGATTCTGATTGTCAGATAGACATTCACTTTATCTCCATATGTAGGGTTCTAGGACTACTCCTGCAGGATGAATCCAACCTGATAACTCCCCTGAAGAAGAACTCAGGGCAATTAATCCCAACCCAGGACCCACTGATATGAACACTACCAGTAATGACAGAAATGATGATCAACTGTATGGATCAGAATGTCAGCATCATGCTACATATGACAGTGCTGATTTGCACAAATTTAACTCTCAACACTTCCCATCGAGGAAACGAATATCGACTCTGGGCTTGGCTCAAAGGAAGAAAACACATCGAGGGAGAAGGGCAGTGAGGAGAAGGTCAGACCCGATGAACCCGGTTCCAGATATATCCACCTCGATCGCGACGTCAGATAATACCGTTGGTACGGATGACAATGTGGACCATCGCGAGGAGAATTCCGAATATCACATTACTATGCAAAGTAAAGGGCTTAGACTAGCACATGTCAATATTTGCAGTTTGTTAGGTAAAATAGACCATTTGAGAGAAAAGCTTAAATATAAACCTTTTGATATATTATCCTTTATGGAAACACAATAGGACAATTCAGTAACTGATTTTGAATTACTCTTAGATAGTTTTGTGCTTGAAAGAAATGATAGAAACAGATATGGTGGAGGCGTGGCAGTCTACACCTCAAGTGAACACCGTTATAATCGCAGAAGAGATCTTGAAAAGGAAAACATAGAATCGATATGGATTGAACTGAAACTACCCAAAACTGGCTCCATATTGTTGGGAACTTACTATTGGTCACCCCGAGCAAACATTGAATACCAGAACGATATTGAGACTGCAGTATCCGAGGCTATTAGTTGTAATAAATAGCTGTATATCATGGGCGACATGAATTATGATATGCTTTGTAAAAGGAAGGCCTATTTTATTAGACAGTTGTGTAATCAACATAATTTGCATCAAATCATAAAATCTCCTACAAGAGTAACAGAAAGGAGCAGAAGCTTGTTAGATATAATACTCAAGAATACCCCTTGGAATGTCACTGACAGTGTTGTGTTATCTCATGGAATAAGTGATAGTTTTGTGTATCTAACCAGAAAACACTTTAGGCCCAAATTGCCTCCAAAACTTGTTAAATTTAGATCATTCAATAAATTTGATCAGGAGATTTTCTTGAAGAATTATGTACGGTCAATTGGGAAAACTTTCTACAAATTGAAAATATTGAGTCTGCCTGGAATGTATGGAAAACTATATTTATGCGTACGTGTGATAAACATGCACCCATCGTTACCATGAAAGTATGTGGGGTCATGACTCCATGGGTGACTGATGATTTTGTAAGTTTGTCAAATGAATAATCTCAGAAAAGTTTTGAAAAAAAAATATTACCAAAGTCAAATTTTGCAATTCAAAAGTGAGCCACGGCCGTTATGGAAAATTCTGAAAAGCCTAGTCCCATCTAACAAAAGTCATAGTATATTCAATAGTATTAATGTTAATGGTAGACTTGTACAAGACCCACAGCTACAAGCAGATGGGTTCAATCAGTTTTTGTGTCAGCAGGAATGGATTGTATATCTAAAACTAGAACCCATGAAACCAGTCACAATATTCAGTCTACTGGTGTACAACAAGCACATTCAAAGTTCAGATTAAAACCTGTCGATGAGGAATTTGTCAAGAATGAGATTAAGAAAATGAGTGTTGGAAAAGCCACTGGCCTTGATGGGATATGTGTCAGGTTGCTCAAAGCAGCATCTCCGGTCATTAGTTTCCATTTAGCACATTTGTACAACAAGTCTTTAGCAACGGGCACAATACCCATTGAATGGAAACAATCCAAAGTTACTCCAATATTCAAAGCAGGGGATAGGGAACACATGACCAATTACCGCCGAATTTCTGTTATTCCAATTGTCATGAAAATTCTTGAAAGGGCAGTCCATGACCAATTGCACGACTTTCTCACCGAAAATAATATGCTTGCTGTTCAACAATCTGGCTTTAGGAAAGCTCATTCTCCCAATACAGTACTGTGTTATGTTACATAAGCAAATGGATTGTGGTCAATTGACGGGAGTTGTGTTCTTGGACCTTAAAAAGGCACTCGACACTGTGGACCACTATCTATTGCTTTCTAAGTTGTCACTGTTTGGAATCACTGACATTGAATTAGAGTGGTTCTCAAACTACTTACATGAACGTACACAATGTACATCCATTAAAAATACATTGTCACTCCCTGCCAAAGTTCAATTGGGTGTACTACAAGGGTCTATTTTGGGACCCCAAATCTTCTCATTGTTTGTAAACGATTTACCCACTTCAGTATCAAAGGCACAGGTCGTAATGTACGCGGATGATAAAATGTTAATGTTCAGTGACAAAACTTTGATTGATATCCAATCATGTCTGAACAACAAATTAAATCGCATGAACGAATGCTTAGTCAAAAACAGGCTCGTTTTGAACACATCCAAAACTAAATATATGATAATAGGGACTCCACAAAAGTTGTCTAATATCAATGAACCTATAGTAATCAGCGTCAACAATGAACCGCTAGAACGTGTTTACAATTTTAAGTATCTTGGCATGTATTTAGACCAGTCTTTGAATTGGAATGATCACTTGGAGTATAATAGCAAAAAATCTGATCAAAAATTTCTTTACTATGCAGACTTTGACCTCTCCTTACTGAACAAAGCTCAAAACTACTTGTGAATTCTTTAATAATCCCACACTTTAACTACTGCAACCCTGTTTGGTCCAACTGTAATCAGTACCTCAAAAACACTCTTCTTAAATAACAAAAGAAAATAGGACGCATCATTCTACAAGTAGATACCCGGACTCCCACATCTGACGTTTTTACTAGATTGAGATGGGTATCGATAGAGGAAAGATGGAAATCTCAAAGACTCAAACTCACATACAATGCAATAAAAGGCAACACCCCCCTCTACTTATCGGCTTTATTTACACACTCTACAGCGTGACACAGTTACCATACCAGGGGTGCAGTAAATTACGGCATATGCATTCCAAAAGTAAAAACTGAAAAGGGAAAGAAGAGCATATCATATGAAGATGCGTTGTTGTGGAATCATCTGTCACAAAACCTGAGAAATGCTCAAACAGTTAACGCTTTCACCTGTATGTACTGCCGCATGCACTGAACTTAATTTTGTAGTTATACTGTAACTGTTTATTTATGTGTTTATGTATTTGTTGTTGTTTTTTCAATTTATTTTCTGTTGTATTAAGATTGACAGACAACACTGCTTTACACCAACAGGGCCCCCAGGGAGAACAGTGCTAGCTCACTGATGTGGCTACCCTGTATAAAGAACACTTAATAATAATAATTCTTCCCTGGGAGGACCATTCCCACAACTACCCCAGAGGACAACTTTTTTGGAGGAGTGGGAGTTGTCTTCTGGCGAACTGTCCTCCAGGGGAGTTATCCTGATGCAGTACTGTACACATTTTTGTACCATGAGGGTTGGCAAGCAGTCATGCCCAGGAATTTCATAATAATCATGTTATACCACGCCACCCCTCCCCACTCAAGTAGTTGACACATCTGTCAAACATGACAAACATCCCCTCCATGACCAATTATCAATCCCCCTCCCCTCCACTCTCCTCCCACATAGACCACACTCACCTGTCAAACATGACAGACACCCTCTCCATGGCCAATAGCATCTCCTCAGGGTCGTGTTGTCGTACCACCTGTCCGTCATCCTCAGACCCCGCCCCTCTGTTCTCTTCAGCGGTGTACATGCTTGTCAGGAGAAGGCCCAGCGCTGACATGGCATGCATGGGGGAGGGCAAGCACTGCCTGGAAGGGCAAAAGTATTCAATACCCAAAAAAAATTGCACATAATAGACTCACAGATCAAGAAAGAACATCACAGCATCCTCTTTTGACCCCAGAGATAGAATGAATCACATATTTCCCATAATTTGGAGACAAAAAAAAATTCCATAGACCCCAGTCCAAGATATCTTGTTCTCAGTCTCCAAATGATTATCATACTATACCATTGCATCACTGCAAGATGAATGAATTAATACTAAACCTAAACCTAACCCTTAACCCTAAAAATTACTACCATTTGCACACTGATTTACAATGCCCCCCTGTAATTACATTCATCTCAGTAATAACCAGCATCACTGTAGGTTCTCCCAGAATACATCACTAACAAGTAAATTAAATAGCTACAAGCCCCATTAAACACACAAAAAAGTCAAACTTTTGATAGCTGACCTACATGATAGCACAGGGAGGCAGTCACCACCCCAATGAAAATATTGGGGGCAAACATATTGATTTGCCCCCCAATAATTTTGACAACTTCATAAAATCATATGTAATGCAAGGAAATGCTCAAAAACCATTGGAAGGCGCTACAAAACCATAAACCAAATATAAGAATACCACTAAAGTTACACCATTTTCAATTTTGTCGCTTTTGGTGTGCAAAATCGTATATTACAATTTGGCTGCTGGAGCATGCCAAAGATGTTTAAAGTTTTTTTTGACTTCTGCCCCACCCCCATCCGAAAAATGGATCGACGCCCCTGCATGATAGTGTTTACAAAGACAAATAAACACCCAAGACCATAATGCTTTAGACAATAATACTGTGTACTCGTTACATGAATTTATGAAATGGATACACAAATTCAATAACAGAGCACTCTATGGGGGATAACTGGTACGATTGCTCACTGATTTTCACTTTAAAAAGCACTTAATGATCGTTATGAACTGCAATTTGTTAACACCTTCATTTCAAGACCTTATCAGGAACACAAACAGCATGAAGGATCATGTCATTTAAAGTTTTTAAATTGTAAACATAGTTAAACAATGCTTTTAATGATTCCAGAAACAACAAAAAATACTATAAACTAAATGACACTTGTTCTCACCTGTCAACACTGAGTTTCTTCAGCATGTCCCTTTCTTGGCCACCGAGGGCGTGTGCAACAAGCAGCCTCTCAAAGCCCACCATCACAGCATGGTATACTATCCATGACGTTGATTCATCACTCATCAGCACCATGGTGATACATTGCTACAATTCCGGAAAAGAACAGAATATGAACGATAACATTTTGTACACCCTTTGATTGCACAGATGACACATTCACCAGTGTTGGAGGCGAGTCCACAAGTTTTGAGTCCTAGTCCGCAGTTAAAGACACAGGCTAACATTGTGGAGCTTCAAATTAAAAAACTGTCAAACTTTGCTATCTTAGCTACATAGTAGTGTTTGAATGGACAAAGAAACACCCTACAATACAAAAGTTTGGAAATTTATGCTGCCACTGGCAATACATGAATAAATAAATAATACTTGGGGCGAGTACAAAATAGCCTAGATCTACACACAGCAAGTCTATGGGAGGAAATGGGCAGGTGAATCTGGTCAACTTATGATTTTCACTTTTTTAAAGCACTAAATAATCATTTTGAAATACAATTTTTTCCAGGGCTTCATCTTTAGACCTTATCAAAGACACTGGTTGCATGGGGAATCATGCAGAGATTTTTTTTAAATGGAAACAATGTTATACAATGCCTTTAAATAAAACTTTCCCATTCATTTTACATAGGGACTTGATGAGGAGTCAGAGTCCAAGTCCACTACACATTGGACTCAAGTCTGGACTCAACTGCAATACTGACTTTTAAACTGTCTCTGAATTTTCATCATTTTCTCTGTTTATATTTCTTTTCTTTTTCTTTCTTGCATCAAGCAACGAGATGGGTAGCTTTGAATTGAGATGATCAAGAGTTGTGATAATGTTGATTCATCTGGGAAGGGGGGGGGGGGAAGAGGCCAAGTTAAAGCAACACCACAATTGTTTGGACTAAGGAATTGCTGTTAATCCCCTCTGGCTTTCAGTTGCAACAATTTATTAAGAAAAGAATTTACATAAATATCCATTATTATTATTATTATTTTTTTTTTTAGGGGGGGGTGGGATTAAAGCAACTGCACATGTACATCCATAAGTTTACTGTCCAAAATTTCTGAGTCTGCCTTGCGTCATTACAACAGAATTCGTATCATTTTTATAATCACTAGCTTCTTCATCGTCTGTCTCCATGACGACAAACACAACTTGCATCAGTATCAACATCATGATAAGTACCATCTCATACCACCATCTGATGTCATCAACTCACCTGTAATATGACCTTGGTGAAGTCAGTGCCTGCTGTGAGGTCTGAATAGTACTCCATGATGTAGAACGCTACTGATAACATCACCAACACATGTTTTTGACTAGCAGAACTGCTGCAACTACAATGACAAATACGATATCAAAATATAGTACTATAACACAGATACAAAGATATACAGATATTAGTATTGTTAATACCAAATATATTACGCCATTAAGAATATTTTAGTACCTAGCAAGTTTTCTGACGTCATAAAACTGTTGAGATATATAACAACTCTGAAAAATCTTACAGCTTGTCAATTATATCATTGATATTTGTGAGCCGCTCCGACGGTAGGAGGCAAAAGTCGCAAAAATCGTTTTCTGTTTTTTGCTTGATTGAAAATCTCCATATTCTTACGCTTTAAAATGATATATAACACTTGAAATATACGCAAAAGGAAAGGGGCGAAAAACGCGAACGAAAGTTCAATTTTAATACAGCGTGCCAAAGAAGTTAACAGAGAAATTGGTGATTAAATTCAAACCCAGTCGGGCGCGATGGACCCTTGAATTAGTGATATAACTCCTAAAAAGTCCTTAGCAACCGGAGCTTCACCTGCATCAAATAAGTTGATAATTGGCATGGTGACAGACTGTACTCTGTCCAGTTGTATGCAAAATATCAAGTTCATTTACTAATGTTTACAGTTTAAAGTTTAATGATGTATGTGACAATGTAAAACGGAACTACTGCTAATCTGCAGCTATTCGGCGCAAATGTGTCGCTACATACATAGCAATCTTTAATTTAATTAATTTTAATATAATTCATTATGAAAAAATAGTGTTTTCATTGTTTTTGATATTGATGATGTCCTAAAAAATCTAAAAAGAATAACACACACAAACACTGTATGTAAATTTAACGCTACAACCCAGTTCTTGCCGTATGTCACTGTATAGCCATTTGCTGTGGCAATTATACCTACGGAAGTTTTTGTTGTCGTTTCCAGTTTTATGAGAGAACATCACTTTTAGCTTTCAATTGAGTCACGTAAGAATTGCAGAGAACAAATAGTTATGCGAGATCGTTATTTGTTAAAGTTTGGAAACCATGATTTGTGCAAGACCGTCCGTTCTGTATTTTTTCATAATTCAAACACACCGCCTTTCCTAGCAGAAATAAAAATACTTCCATATCAACACATGAAATCTTTGTATGCTACTGGTTCTTTTTTTAATTATCCATGTGTTTTGCTGGTAGAAGTACAAGACTATGTAGATGTATATAACTTATGTAGTATGGGTATGCAAGTTTCTCGTAGACCCTTTTATGCTTCTTTCGTGCAACTCGCATCAATTACACTCTGTGGCCCCTCAACAAAAGAAGTTTGAAACGCTTTCTATAGACAGGGGATTAACACGTGTAGCACTGCCTGGCCGAGATCTGAGTCTATTGTTTTCTTTTTCAATAGTTGTTTGTGTATTATCCACTTTACCAGTTGCAAACAAACTAACTTGAAAGAGAGAACACTCGCCATTTTCAATTTCAGCAAGATACAATACTTTCTTCAATTATCTCTACTCTGAGATGCAAACCAATGTAAAAAGGGAGGCACGAAAATAATTCACACCTCTCTCAGCGGTAGCGTCCACTTTATATAAATCTGTGTTGTGAAAAAAAGAGTGTGTTTAATGAATAGAAATTCTACATGAGCGTTAGGACGGAGTAGCTGTACCCTCCAGTGCTTATTTAAATTTTTTTCATTCATGTTGTTTGATTAAAAAAAGCAAAGCAGTAATTGTTCATGCATACAGTCACAAACTAAGTATCTGTGAAAAAGCTAGGATACTGGAAATACGCTGCGTCCCGATGTCACGTGACACTGTCCTTAGCAACCCGGTTTCCGGACGATTGTTCGCTCGAACGACAACTTGACCCATCGAAAAGGGTTTGGAAAATCGCTGTTTTGGGGTACTTAGAATTCGAATCCAAAGCTGAAACTCATTAGATAGAATAGATATCAAACTTTTCAAAACTGAAATATGAAAAAATTCACCAAAATAGTGGTTTGGGTTGGTTTTCAACACTGAAATATGGAAAAATTCACCAAATAGTGGTTTGGGTTGGTTTTTGGCGTTTTCTGTGATTTCGTCCATTTGCGACTTTTGCCCCCTACCATCGTAGCAGCTCACATTTCTCATAAGTTAAGTTTCGTGATATGGACAACTTTAAATGTATCCAGTGACATTTTCCTTTGATTTCATTCTATAGCGTGCAAAAGTGTAGAATTCATGTAAATACCTGCAAAACTGGCATACTTGTGTCTGTGGTGCAGCATGCTGTAAATTTCTACATGTATTTGCCCAAACTTCCCTAAACTGGCCAATAGCAAGAATTACACTGGACATTTTCAATCCCAATGCACAAGATGCATATTCAATTGCACAATACTAAATCAGTACATTTGTTAAGAATGTATCTATGAAATTGTACTTTTTTCTGTTCCTTCAAACGCACATTTTCTCTTTCATTGTCTAATGTAGTGACTGATAGCAGCTTATGAACCTGTCGGTTACAGAAACCAGATGTATCATGTATCATGTATTATAGCAATTACAGATTCTCGCAGACAAGAAGTTCACTTACTTTGAGAAGGCTTTGATGTTCCTAACGATGTAATCGGTTACCATGGGAACAAAGACCTCAATGTCCTCAATAGCATCCGACTCCAAGATGTAGAGGACACCATAGAGCGCCCCCACACGGCTGGGCAGGTGGGTGCTGCGTAACGTCACCTCCAAGAGTTTACTGACCTTCTCAGAAACATCTTTGTCCTAAAGACAAGATTGAAGGGTGAAGTTTATGTTATTTAGTCATATTGGCACAGGTTTTTCTTTTTTGTTCTCTTTCTTCTTCTTCTTCTTCTTCATCATCATCATCATCATCATCATCATCATCATCATCATCATCTCATCATCATCATCAATCATCATCATCATCATCATCATCACCCCCCTCCTCATCATCATTCTCATCATTAACATCAACATCACCATCATCATCATTATGTCTACATCTTAAAAAAAAAAAAATTGTGTGTTTGTGTGTGTTGGGAGGGGGGGGGTACATTTGCATAGGTGCACCTTACTTTTTGCTTGATCTATGATATGAATTAGTTTCTGTGACGTTAACAAGGTAGGGGCTGAGTGTACTACCACCCACTTTTTTTGGCCCATAGGCAACATCATCAACAGAATTTCCATTAATCTGTCTTCAATGGAATAATTCATCATTTTCTATGTTTCTTGTACAGGATTATATTGGCACTTAGCCACCTTCAGTGATCATTAACCCTTACCATGCCAAGAACAGCAGCAGCCTTACAGATTCCTGGGATGACGTACTGTGTCACCAACTCATCCTCCACCGGATGATTCTTGTTGAGTTCTAGAAGGGTCTCATACATCCACTCAAACTGAGACCTCTCTGTGAAGATGTCGGAGATTAGGAGTACCTGGACATAAAAGCAAACGGAAAAGT
>JZLH01S0060922.1:40175-51451 GCA_001188425.1 Eucidaris tribuloides | reverse complement strand
ATACTTACAAACTGTTAGTAACAAACCTATAACTTAGTATTTCAAGTCACTCTTTGTCGATAAATTTTGTTGAAAGAATGTAGTTACCTCATAATACAAAATATAGCTGTCGCTTCTAATTTCAATTTTAATCATTTTTCTAAATACAGTGTATTTATATTTTTTTTTGGGGGGGGGCAATTTCATTGACATTTTCTTCAAAAAATCTCATTTTCACAATGTAGCCTCAAAGACCTGTTTGGGTTCCTTTAACAGTTTGACTCCTATATCAGAGGCCTTGCGAACTTTGAACATCAAACTGCAGCATATCAGTATGATAGGCGTTGTAGCCGGTGTACAAAGTACAATTAACATCTGTATTAATATTACACGTAAAATATGTAAGATCGATTAGGTCAAAAACCCGACCAACGAACTGTTATGTGCATTGCACCATCAGGACGCAAACGAACCATGTCACCATCAGAACACAACATTGATAGATAGCACCACCAATATAATATCAAGACGTGAAGAAGTTCTTCAGTACCTGTTTATTTATCTTTGGCGAACAACGCCAAACGAAGTTACAGGCCATTGTAACTTTGATATCTTTTATTGACAAGTGACTGGAATTACGTGATTGCCAGATTGCAGCCTAAAGACTTCGACAGATTCCAGTAGGGATAGTGAGGATCACGCATTACAACCAAAAAGATTTCCAAACAACAGGAACGTCGATACTCGTTTTCTACGTAAGTCAGATTCTCAGGTTTTCATACATGTCATTGACTACAGTGCGATAGATCAAAGGCTCGATAGACCAACAATGGTCATGTGAAGTAGAAAGTGATAGGTCAACGAGGGCCTGTACTGATTATCGATTGTGAAACCACATGCACGATCTTGTTATATACGATCTTTGACATGGGGTGATGTACATGCTCTGACAACCTGGATGCCTCCATTTTGAAAATACTCTGAATAAATGTGAGTAAACCACAGATGAACTCACAAGTCACTCCCTGTTTGAGGGTGATTACCAGTCTTATATTCTTTTGTAATAATCTTTACCAGCTTATGAATGAGTAAGCAGTAACTTCTCACGCCGTCTAGATTTGTGTTCTAAGTTTAGTTGAAGACATCATGGTCTTTCTTGACTTCTTTGTTTTCAGACCTACCTCTGTATTTTGGGATGTGCGCCATGAATACACCGAATAGAAGACAACGTTGATGGAGTCTAATGCTCAAAGTCCGACCCGAGTCATCTAGAATTTCGGTCCACCAGGAATAGGAGTTGCATCCGGACTTGAATCTTGCACTAATAAATTGACAACAATTAACCCTCATCCTATCAGATTTGAATTCAGATTCTCGTCGGCATCAAAATGGCGGAAAACCAATCTAACATCGCAAATGTCGACATTATTGAAGGATGTCTGAACGCAAAAACAGAAAAAGCCACATGTGCAAGAGAGACATGGTATTCGTTCATCCTTGAAACTCAAAAGAAGGCAGATCGCCGCCTCTTGATGATGACAAGTCTTGAGGAGGCAAGATTGATACTGGATTCAGAACACATCGATGAAACAAACGTGAACGAAGTGGACAGCAAGGGGATGACCCTGTTGATGCATGCATGTTTCGATAACCATTTGACCATGGCTTTGATAGAGCGAAAAGCAGATCTGAGCGTGACTTGTCAGGAAGGACGAACTGTACTCCATTATGCTTCCATGCATCGGCGTGACAGCCCATACTTTAAATATAAGGTGTCGGGAGTAGATAGTTCGAATCACTCACTACCGGCTGTAAAGGCGCTCATAAATCACGGTGCCAAAATGCAAAGCGATGATCACGGTTGCACTCCTTTGTCTTATGCTGTCGAAGAGTATCGGATAGCGATCGTTGAATATTTTTCAACATTAGACTGCATACCAAAATCTGATAGGATTTACGCTCTTGAACTTCTGGCAGCAAATCATTTTTTGCTTTGGGAGGTCACTCAGTTTGGTGAACTTTGTCACAATCATCGTTTGATGCGCAGAGCCCTGGAACTTCGCTACGAAGATCCAAATGACGTGTATCCAAAGGATAACTTTGTGTCGTCGTGCGGATTGCAGGACTATACAGAAAGTAAAACGGTGGACGAGTTAGACAAGATACGAGGTGATCGTTTCGCTCGAATGGCAGAAGCGTTTTTAATTAGGGAGAGGATTCTAGCAAAGGATTTACTTTTTACACCAGACTTCTCCAGGACGGTGACAGGGAGATTGGCTTATGAAGAACGATGGGAGCAGGTGATTTGTATTATGAATTACCTTGTTAATCTACAAACAACATTGAGCAACCCAGATTGCGAAACAATATTACAACTTATCCTTACTTTGTTTAAATCAGTATTAGCGTACAAACGACTTCCCAGCCCTGATGAGTACGTAAAGTTTGAAGATATCTTTCGTTTTCTAGAGATATCCATGGATGTCATGAAAAGAGACTCACACCGACGTTTAGGGTTCAACCATTGGGGCATTTTTCAGAAACTTGTGCATATAGCAATCCCAATAGTCTGTTTTTTTAGACGGAATGAGGTGATGGAGTCAGTCTTCTCAATCGTGGGGAAAATGATCGTTACATGGACCTGCCGACATGAACATATCCAGAATCTCGACTCATCTGAAACTCCCATGATTGATCACAAAATACGTCCAAATTATGCTCCCCTTTTTTCCCTTATTGAATATGTGGTGCAGTGGGTATGGGACTATGTATATAGCTGTATTGAGCCCGTGTATTTCTCGTCTGAGGTAATTCCTACTTTTAGACATTTAATTTGTCGCCTTATCAAGCTGGATCACATCGATGCCGTGAACGTAGATATAACAGGGTATCGTGATGAAAACACGTTGTTACACATGTTGTGTGCTGCGTTAATTGAAAAGGAGAGGTATTTAACGCGCTTTCGCAATGGGGATTATGTCTTTTATAAGCTCCGTCGACTTATTTTCACCATCTTTGAATTGTTCATCCGACATGGATTTATTTTGACTCGTCAGAACAAGAAAGGTGAAACCATTATGGATATGTTGTCGTCCTTCTCGACATATCCCCAGCCACGTGAGATGAAGGATGAAATCCTGAAGCGAATTGAATCTTGGCAACAATGCAATCTGCAGGAGCGTGCCGCACGGGTGATACGTAGGTACCGCCTACCATATCAAGGTATTCTACCCAAATCACTGCACAAACTGATCGAAATAGAATACGATTACGAATATCAGTATGATGATCAAACTGTTCACGAGGCGCAACTGATGTTCAGACAAACTGCGTTACTTGTAAGGTACATCGATGGGCTAGTATTTGAACGCTGACCAAATTTATGTGAGCGAATTGAGACGAGGAACGCGTTTCAATCTGAAGCTCATATTCGCATGCTTCATTTGCCCATTATAATTTATCGTTGTTCACACAACTTGTTGCATATAATCATCATTTTTAACCGATTTCTACAAATACAAAATTCTATCCTCAAGGAAGACCCATCTGTGTAAAACTTCACGTAATAAATAATTCAGTTAGGCATGATGGACCTCATGTTTGAATTCTTTACATTTTCAGAAACAATAATGTAAAATTATAACTTAGTTTAATTCAATATAATTATATCAAGCGTTGTTTGTTAATGGATTATGCTGATATATATTTCGTATGTTATATATACTTATCTCGTGATATGGTTGTTTTGTTCGTACATTTATCATGTTTATTTTTATCAAACTATGCTTTGAGTAGTATCCCACATCTCATCTATAGAATGTTATGACTATTATGCATGTGAACTTTCTCTTTTTTCATGTCAGGTGTTGAATTCGTATAGTTGTATCATTTACATGAAAAAAATGATTTAGGTTTAATTCAAACTTGAATTTCAATTGGAAAATATAACGAATATGGTGATTTAAAAGGAAGATTTAATTGTTTGCATGGTGTCTTTGTGGTGTTAATCTAAATTTATGGAGATCCTCAAAGTTGCCGTATTGATGTCTTTCTTTTCTTTACTTTTTTTTTCTTTTCCTTCTTTTTTCTTTCTTCTTTCTTTTTTCTTTCTTTCTTTCATTTTTTCTTTCTTCCTTTTTTCTTTCTTTCTTTCTTTCTTTTTCTTTCTTTCTCACTTCCTTCCTTTCTTCTTCTTCTTCTTCTTCTTCTTCTTCTTCTTCTTCTTCTTCTTCTTCTTCTTCTTCTTCTTCTGTCAAATGGGTCACTGGGTTCTTCCGTCTACACACTGGGAACAAAACGTTAATCTGATGTTGTGTAACAAATGCAACTATGAACTAACGAACAGCAGATTCACAACAGAAATAACTTTAAAGCTAGCGACAAAAGGGGGTACCTAAATTACCTGTTTTGCATGTGTAAGGAACTTCAATGTAAAAGAATACTAGTTTTTGCAGTTTGTGTCATTGTAGCGTCTCCTTCCCAAGAAAATGAAGGTAGAATCCTGCAGGAAGTGATTTTTATGAGTCCTTGCAGCTGACAACGTATTTATTTAAATTAAACATTATCCTTTCTTCTTAGAATAATTCATTCATTTGGCCAGTAATCATACCCCAACCACGCACACAATTTAAAAAGGGCTCCTCTATGTGTACGGCCAGTATTCTGTTCCCCCTTTTTTTTCAGAACAGTTTATCTCTACCGATATTTAATAGGCGATGCAAATTATTTCTTTTCCTTTTGTTATTAATTTTTTGTCATATGTAGTTCATCCCTAATGTACCAAGCTTCATTGGTTTTAAATCTGATTTCTACGTTTAAATTTCAATTATTTTATTTACACTACCAATCTGCGATATAAAATTGGTATTTCTTTTGTGCAATGTATACCCCGCTAACATTGCAATTGTAAATTAATTTTCAGATGACTTCTGTTATAATCTTGATTGATATTGCATCTGTTTTACACATCTTATATTACACTGCCAGTTTGTATATTATTGTTTATACTAAATGAAATAGTTATTGCAAATCTGCTATATAATGACGGATTCAAACAGGGAAAGTGAAATGAGTTAAAATCTATGCATTTAATGCTCTGAGTGTTACAATAATACATATTACACCTTTCACCTATAAGGATTTTTGGTATGAATTTTAATTTTAACTAAGAATAATTACATTTTATTATGTGCATCTTCCGTTATGTTTAGTTGCTAAAGTTTTCACCACTCTTTCATGTGTTTGTTTATTCTGTACTTCTTTATCATTTGTATTTTGTTTGTAATTTCAAAATCAATATTTGTATATATAATTTTATCTCTTTATCTCTTTACATGGCTCCTTTCTAAAGCAGTTAAAGGGACGACTGACCTCTTTCACTTAAAGAAGAAATCATGAAAAGGAAATACAAAATAAATCATTTGCATGTAGCCAAGTCACTATCAAATGCAATTATACTGTCAATTGCAAAAATCAAAATAACTTGTGGAAACATTACATAGATACGGAGTGTTGTGAATGATTAGATAAGTAATTCTGGGATTAATAATGGTGTCTATAGCGTAGCATAAAGGTATTGTGTGACTTGTAATAATGTATTTTTATTCGGTACACCATAATACTCTCCTGCTAACAATGTAATTAACACTCAAACTACCGAGAACTGAAGCGACAAAAGACAACTCAAAACGTAACCCTTCATAGTCGCAGTAATATACGTCTGTACATGTACACCAGTAGGTATCTATACAGGTAGCGGCCTACTAATTATTGGCCCATAGAGATATGTATTATTTTTATCGACTTCGGCCCTGTTTTTGACAACTTTTTGAGATTACCCCAGACCTTGTTTCTTAATATGTTATGTACCAATACAAATCATTTCATTTTATTATCAATTTACACCCTGTTTGCCAATCAACATTTGCTACCCTCCTTTGAAGTAGAACAGTCCTGATAACCTTTATTGCCCCACCAAAGCACACAGGCGTGAAAGCCTTATGGAAAGGAAGTCGTCAAAATTAATCCTTCAAATGCTAAAAGTGCCAAAAATACCTCAAATCTCACTCACTAAATCTGCAGTCATTGTATTCAACTAAACTGACACAACAAGACATATAAGCGGCATAATCAAGCATCAAATCAGCGTTTTAGTGGGATTGCAGCTGTCGGAACTGCTGCTTCGCGTAGGAAACAGCTCATGCATATTTTAACGGTTATTGGCATGATTGGGAACACTTGAAAATGCCTCAAGAACCAAATGAGTTGAAACATATACCAACTATACACTAGCTGGAGTGGATCTCCCAGCTGGAAGCATTTGTCTCTACAAGGGACTGACTGCAGTAAAAGTGGCACAATTGTGACTTCACACTTTCTTATTTAAATAAAAATATCTCAAGTTTAAAACAAGCACATTGAACAAAACTAACGTTATTTGAAAGCTATTAGCTCATGACGTTGATGTAAGCATAATGTCACAAGAGTATTTTCTAATTGCCAAAGAGGGCGTTTTTCACCTCCACAATTTTTTTGGAGACACACTGTATATCATAATACATGTACTTCCATTATGTTTAACAATCGGCATTAGCGCAATAATTCTAACAGGATATTCGATCAAATTTATATGTGGATGACTAAATGTACATAAAAATATCGTTTCCCAGATTTTACAAGCATTGTTATGCAAGATGGCCATTTTTTCTGATGTTAACAACAATTAATCTGGGTCGATTTCGAGAAGAAATGGCGTCATCGGCGCAGAACGCCTGAACATCGACACGTGGGGGAGCTCTTACGGAAATGGTTTCCAGGTGAAAAGGAAAATGACTTCGACCACATTGCAATCTGTGATTCATGTTTTGTTTAATAGAACACCTGTACTGCAGGGTTGCCATGTTTTCCGATTCTCAAAACTCCCAATTCATTGAAAATCGCCAAATTTGTACTTGATGCATTTTATGGGCAGAATATTTGTATTCCATTTATAACGCTTTTGAAACATCTGCCACAGCCGAAAATTTGAATGCCGCGGTTTACGCGCAGACATGCAGTATTTTGCACGTGAAGTACATGTACATGCACAAGGCTACTTTTGGACCCTTGTGGCACCTATTTTTACTGAAAATTTTCTGAAAATCGAGTTTTATAATGAATTTAAGGTATGCCATTAAAAATCGCCAAAAAAAACACGTCAAAACTCCGTTGGGCGTGCACTTTGAACAATTCTTCAATGCCAAACGATGTCAACAATAAATAAATAAATAAATTCATTAATTAATTAATTAATTAATTAATAAACGACGATGTTGGTGTTTTTGGCTCTAAACTTACAACCTGCTGTACTGTCATGACTCCGGGATGCGCGAAACGTACGACCACATGTCTACCGATATAGCAATTTTATTCCATGGAGGGTTGAACCCCCATCTCAATATTGAAAATGTACGGACATGATCCGACTTCTGGTGTCACAATAATGTTCCCCTTCTGCATCATATTCCACCCCTTCCTCGATCCTCCCGGGATCCTCCTCTCTGATACTTCCGTTACAATCCCGGAGGGCATGCAAGGAGACTGTAATATTTGACTGAACATCGGCAAAACAGCTATATACAGGCTGGATTTATTAAACGGTCAGCAAACAAGTACAGGGTGAAGATGAGGGCCGGAGGTAGACCCCATTTTATTTTGGGTGTAGACATGTGTCGTTCCAGATTTTTAACAAGCCCCATGCAAGGCCATCCCAATTCATACCTTATTTTTCCAATCCACGCAAATACCAAATCGCAAAATGTCGACGAATTGATTTATGAAAGTTGAATGGGTGAATTTACGGCCCAGTAAGGGAAAATTTAAAAGTGAATACACACAACTAAATCACCCCTAATCATGATTGGACCCCCTTTAAAAAAAATGTTTTCCAATTCCCCCATTGGGTTTACTCATTCTCAAAATGTGATATTATTCATATGCGAATTTTATTTTGTAATCTTAGTAAGTGATTTTTATGTTATTTAGTTATGTTTACTCTTCTTATTTCACATTGCCATGTATACTAAATTTGTTTGTTAGCTTTTTCTAACACGGGGATTGCAATTTTAATACTAATTATATCAAAACTAATTTTTGCTAAATTGTCTTACCAACATCCCTCAGGGTTGTTGGACCTCCTTGCATGGTAATCATGTGGGTATCTGCTATAGTGTTTGTCTTTACTTGTTTCGTGTGTGTACCCCCCTAATCAAAAGTATTGCAACATACACTATAACGCATGCATTTTGAGTTGAATAGGTCTTTCTGTAATGATGTCCTAATGAACTTTATTATTTGAAAATAAATTATTTGAAAAGAAATCAATGAATATAATTTCTCCTTTCGTCTCCAAGGCGGAAAGATTATCAAATGCATGCAGGCGCACCCACGACAGAGGGGCTGGAAGATAAAATTTAACATTTTTTAGCCTTCCTATATAGGGGTGGGGTGTTAATTCACACTAGCATCGTAATTCGATTTCATATTTGCTGTCAAACGGTTTTGATGGCTTGGAAAGACTTCCTACTAACAAAAAATGCCAAATGCGGTCTCAGAAAGAAGACACCACGCCGCAAAGAGGAAACGCCTCCTATCTTCATAAGACAGTGAAATACGACAATAAGGCTACTAATTCAAGATGATGGTCTTCTCCCCATATTATTGTATCCAATGTACTGAAAAGTCGCATGACAGCAAATTTGAGGATGTTTACAAAAGTAAATCGCCTTTAGAATTCAGAAAGAATACGAAATTAAAACTTGAAGAGGCCTTGTCTAAAATATGGGGCGTATTCTCCTTACCACTGTCTTATGAAGATAGGAGGCGCTTTCTTCTTCGCGGCGTGGTGTCTTCTTTCTCAGACAGGTTAAAAGGAACATATTGACATTTTTTGTTTGTTGGAAGTCTTTCCAAGCCATCAAAACCGTACGGCAAATATGAAATCGAATTACGATGCTGGTGTGAATTAACACCCCACATGGGAGGCGAAAAATGTTAATTTTTTTATGTTCCAGTCCCTCTGTCGTGGGTGCACCTGCATTTGATAATCTCTCCGCCTTGGAGAAGAAAGGAGAACAAATATTCATTGATGTCTTTTCAAATAATTTGTTATTTTCCAATAATAAACTTTATTAGGACATTACAGAAAGACCCCTTCAACTCAAAATGCATGCGTTATAGAGTATGTTGCAATACTTTTGAGCAGGGAGGGTATGTGTGTATGTGTGTATGTGTGTGGGTGGGTATATGTATGTGTATATGTGTGTGTATTTGCATGTGTGTGTGTGTGTGTGTGTGTGTGTGTGTGTGTGTGTGTGTGTGTGTGTGTGTGTGTGTGTGTGTGTGTGTGTGTGTGTGTGTGTGTGTGTGTGTGTGTGTGTGTGTGTGTGTGTGTGTGTGTGTGTGTGTGTGTGTGTGTGTGTGTGTGTGTGTGTGTGTTGGTCAGAGGCAGCTTGTTCAGCTATGACATAGGGCCATGAGTGCACAGGGCCTATGGAAGTACTAATCTGCAGCACAGAATGTTCCCGGGGGGGGTCGCTCTCCACACGGCCTGCTACGCACCCGCGTCCAGAAAAAGCGTCGTAAAGGGTCCCTTTTCCAGCACTCGGGCGTCGTCGACGTCTTTTGGAAAAAGGGTATCTTTTTCAGCACCGTTCGCTGGCAATCGCCACTTAGAGTAGCCTTTTCTAACATGTCACGCCATTTAGGGATACTAATTTGGTTATGTAGATTACGCCATTTAGGGGTGCATTTTTTTGTGGATCTAATAACATCTACAACATGAACATTTGATAATTAGGGGAATTATTTATGAATTGTTAAGTGAACCTCTTCGGGTTTCACAATGTACAATTATGTTTTAGATGAGAAGGGCACTTGGGTGGGGTATCAAATGAGTTGATTTCACTGTTTACTCCTCTTAGAGTATCAAATTAGTGGATTCCCTGTTCACGCCACTTAGGGTATCGGAATAAGTGGATTTCCTGGGAGTCACGCCACTTAGGGTAGCTTTTCTGATGTGTTACGCCATTTAGGGTTGCAAATTTGGTTATACAGGTTACGCCGTTTAGGGTGCATTTCTGAGGTTGTTGGACACGGGTGGGAGACAGGCCGTGTGGAGAGCGACCCCCCCCCCCCCGGGAGAATGTTCAGACCCACGGACAAGGGTTTGTGCTTGCAAACTACACCCAAACACCCCCAAAATCTCGATGAGAGCACATTTTATGTGACAGTATGAATTCCTCGGCGAGGAAGTGAAGCGACAAAGCGGGAGCAGGGGAGGGTGTGGGCATGCGCGGTATTAGAGCAGAAATTTTCGGGGGTCTACTAGGGGCTTGACGGAAACATGCGAAGAAGTGTAGCGACCGAACGGGGGAGGGTGTGGGAGGGGGATACCCCCTCCCTTGGTAGGAACTTTTTGAAAATACGCATAGAAAAGACGCGATTCTAGGCATGGTAGATATATATTTTAAATGTATACCTTTGAAAATTATTAGGGATAATCATTGTTGTCAGGTTTTTTTTTTACATACATGTAGAGGAAGTAGGCCGATGTGGAAAAACTGTAATTGGGTAGTCATACTTCCGAAGAAACGAAGCGACCTGGGGGTGTAAAGGGGATACCCCCTCCCACGATTGAAACTTTTTGAAAATACGCATAGAAAAGACGTGATTCTAGGCATGCCGTGGAAATACATATTTTAAAAGTATATTCTATAAAGATAATTGGGGATTGTGTAGTCAGGTTTTCAAAATGACGTACAGGAATTATGTGACAAACTGTAATTTAGTAGTCATACTAGGGTGGTATCCCTCCCATAGGAACTTTTTGAAAATACGCATAGCAAAGACGATTATTCTAGGCATGGTAAATACAGTGTGTCTCAAAAAAAATTGTGCAAGTGAAAACCGCCCTCTTTAGCACTAAGAAAATACTCTTGTGACATGATGCTTACGTCAACGTAATGTGCATAGTGTAAGCTTTCAAATACCGTTAGATTTGTTTAATTTGCTTGTATTAATCTTGAGATATGTTGATTTGAATAAGAAAGGGTAAAATCACGATTGTGCCACTTTTTCTACACTCCCGAGAAAAAGTGACAAAATTGTGATTCCACTCTTTTGTTGTTGACAACATATCTCGAGATTGAAACAAGCAAATTGAACAGAACAAATAACTTTTAAAAGCTAAGACTTTGCCCTTAACCCTATCTGGCCCGGGGGGGGGGGCTAAAAAAGCCCCCCCTCCCTCGACAAAGTTC
>JZLH01S0060922.1:11976-29765 GCA_001188425.1 Eucidaris tribuloides | reverse complement strand
AACATATTTGTTACCCACGATATACGGGGATGGTCGTGCCTCACACACATGGGGATAGCTCCATACTTTTGTGTACGAAGTAATGGATGGCCTTTCCTATGCAGGTATGGCACAGAAAATTGCTCTGAAATTCAGTCTTTTACAACACTACTGAAATATTGCTTTGATATGGCTAGTCTATGATCTGTTAAACATATGTTATGAAAATTAAGGACTCAACATTTCAGAAGTCTGTTTTAATTTTTCTAAACATGTGGGTCCAGACTAGACGATTTGATACACAGATTCATAGTGTCAAAACATTTTATTTTAATTGTATTTTTTGTTAATAAAAGACTAATTTTACATTTGAAAATTATATTTCCATGTAAATTAATATTTTTACTCAAAATTATGTTACAAATAACAATAACTCACAAGAGTCGCTAGTCGTGCCTTGACTCTTTGTGCGATTCTTATATCTGGCCAAAATTGCATTTCTGAATACAATATGCAATAATTTCAACCTTAATGAGTAAGTCCTCGTGATTTATTACAGGCCAGTCATGAATATTTGGTTTGAGACAGTTTAGTTTTTGAATTAAAAATATTATAAAAATAATACTATTAATAGGTGCCAGATTTTTGGAACCATGTCTCCTGCCTTAGCGCATAACTTCCATAGAAGAGTGTCCTCAATCATCAAATTTTAAAAATCTCCAAGAAAAGATAGCAGACAGCTGTAAGGGGTAGTATAGCACTATACACCCCTTACTTGTATGGGTGGGTAGAGGCCAGGGTAATTCTGGGTTTCAGGGGCCTAAATTATTATAGGTTGCTAAGTTCAGCGTGTGCGGTTTATTTCGTCAACATATCTACTGACGCAATAAACCGCACACGCTGAAGTTAGCAACCAGTAATAATTTAGGCCGCTAAAACCCAGGATTACCGAGGCCAGATTGGTGACTTGGTAGTTTTGAATTTCCTGAGTGAAACACAAGAGGGTAGATCTAACTCAGAATAGAGTTAATTACACAACATTTGACCACATGGGAATAAAAACATTTTTTTGCATTGTGAAAAATCTCTATACATCGTATGCATACACTTGCCACATCCACTCTCATACTGATCAAACATGCCACACATTGGCATAAATAATTTGCCCTAATGTCAAATTTTATGGACGAATATTGTGATGTCGCCACGATTTTTGAGAAATGCGCCATGCGCCTTAGCACCTGGGCTAAGCAGAGAGTCTCACAAAAAAAAATGCTTAAAAGTATGGGTTGAGAAAGAAAAGGTGGTTAGCCAATCAGCGATCAGAATTCTCTGCCTGCACTCGCGATGCAGTACCGGCACTATCGATCTTCCACACGCAGTGCACAACACCCTTCGGAGTTACCGCTGGGATCGTGCCTGGTGCGGCCATCCACATGAGCGCAGGTTTGCCACTGTGCGTGCGGCGCACGGCATACGTAGAGTTTGTACATTGGGTCGATTGACGGGCATACCTGGTCAATGCTTTTGCACAGAAATATGTATATCAGGATCAAACTTCTTTTGATAATTTATTCCAGTTTCAAAACTGTATAGATTAGTGAAAGGTAAATACTTTATTTTACCTCCGTGTGTTACTTTATCAACGTGAATAGAAAGAAAGATATTAATGCAAAAGTGCTGACGTCGAATAATGGGTACTCTATCACTAGAACGCTTGAACTTGAAGAAAGAAAAATTCATAGCAGGCCAAAATATTGTCATATCATTACATAAGGCTGACTTGTAATTATTTTCTTTCTTTTCAACTACAAAAATATTCTGTAAACAATGTACTGCTCAGTGCTAAGACTAGCATCATAACATTAACAAATTAGTGGAAAATGATGCCTACACTTTATAAAAGCTAAATTCAGGTGGTACTAACGTTAATTTTCCATAGGTTTTTGCCTTTTTTATTTTCAAATTGACAAAATTTAATGACCTCGTTCTGTGGATTTTGTACACAGTTCAATGGAACAAATTTGTGTACTACTAGTTAGCAGATATGATTTTGATAAACAGAATTTCACCTAACTCCTTACAGAGATGAACCACCCATACAAGCAAGGGGAATATAGTGTAATTATTGCCCCTTACAGTATGCTTTATATGGGCAATTCCCGTGATTAGTTAGCGTTACACTTATGACAAACTTATTGCTCTCAAACATTGGCTCTTACATAAAATCTTCATATAATTTCTTTTTGGTACTGTCATCTCTAACTGGCACCTACTTCACAACATCAAGCAAATCTGAGAACATGTTTCAGTGGGAATTTAACAAAGAACTTCTAAATCATGGTTAGTACGTTAGCGAAAAGAGGACATAGGAAAAAAATGAGCAAGTCTTTGTCCTCCAAGTTCATCAACCGTTTTCAAGCTGACAACAAATTGTGGTATTCTATCTATTTTCTGACATCCTTGCTAAGTATTTGATATATAACGTTATTGATAAATCTTTCATTTACAACTACAATCAGCAAACATGGTTTAGTTACGTACGGTTACGTTACGTTACATTTTTCCATCACACAAATTCTCGTTTATCATGTCTTTTCAGATTTAGTATGCATATGGGGCTTATTACTTCACACAATGAGAAAGCTATTGCATGGAAAAAACTGCGAATAAATGATAGTTTTTTCATAAAACTGAGATTAGTCACACTAGTCGCCACATGGTGTATAAGAAGAGTAGGGTTTCTGATTCTCCTAGAGGGTGCTGTTGAAATTAAAATTTAGAGTAGAAGATGAGTTCCCCCATTGTTCTCATGATTCATGACCCCATTCAAACCATAAAATTAATATTATTCCTGATAGAGCAATTTATTAATTTGTGATTTGTCCAGTATTTCACGAATTGCCCATATAAATAATGCATAAATCTTATCAAGTATTCAGTATTTTTTTTAACATCAAATAATTTCAATATCAAGACATTTGCCCAGCACTAATTGACTTGATGTGTCATGTGGGACGCCATGTGGTGGTGGATGTAAGAAACCTACCAACTCTGGTTATCATATTAACAAGAAATTATGATTTAAATCAGAAACTTCTTTGATGTTCAAACTTGTTCTGTAGCTTTCTGTGGGTTCAATAGTGGTTTACAAATGAATGCCTGTTTTTCATTAAACAAATTCAAGGAACTCCTTCCAGCCTGGTGACTGATACACTCTTGTTCATGTGTCAGTATATATTTTGAATGTTAACTCATTTGGTGCTTGAGGCACTGTTTATCTCTTCGAATAAAGTTGCTACCCTTTAATACGTATCTTTCATTGTTGTTTTTTTTTTCTGTCACACAAACAGAAGCCATGTGTGCTTCGGGCTCATGTCTCCAGAGCAGATGCGGCAACAGGCCACCATCCATGTTGTCAGCAACAAGTTGTATCAACAAGACACCCGCAACCCGGTGCCATATGGTGTCTTGGACCATCACATGGTAAGATGCATGTTGGTGTAGATTATGATTCCCTTAGGATTGCTGCCAAAAGAAAGATTACTTAAAGACAGAGTTCGGGATTTGCACGCCAGAAAGCAGCAAACTGAATGAAATCAGCTTAAATTGTTCACATTGTGAAGATTGATATAAATAAACACCTGTCATAGAACCGTTAAGTAGAATACGTAGTTTTGTTGAAGATCTGGACGGTTGAATTTCAAAATTTGCAAAGTAACGAGCACGTTCCGTAAGTTCCAAAATTGTCTGATCGGCCGCTAGCCGAAGGTCATGCAGAGTTCAACCGTTAAAACTGTAGCAGACTAGCAGTGTACGTAGTCGCACACTGCCCGTTAGCTGGCCATGCATACCTGTCTTGCAATTTGAGCAAAATTTAAACTCACAGAAAGAACAATATTCTGGAAGCATATCATTATTACTTTTCTGATAAAACAATAAGTTTGTGACTTATGGATCTCAAACTTCCAACACACCATTTGTAAGTACTTTACTACCGTTTAGTAATCATAGTAAAGGGAAGTGATGGACTTGCAAATCCTGAAATCTATCTTTAAGCACTAAAGAAGCATTCTGTATGCTCACTATTTCTGAAATGTTGATTTCATTCAGAGACAGAGACTCGTAGCAAAAGTCGGCATATTGAATACACGTTGTATTTGATTTTGTTTTATGTGAAAAGCTGTACATTATTTTCTGTTTATTTTTCCTTATTTATTTATTCCAGGGGACGAGTGAAAAGGAAAATCCTTGTCTGACGTGCAAGAAGAATCTCTCGGATTGTGTCGGCCATTATGGCTTTGTGGACCTGGAGCTGCCCGTGTTTCACATTGGGTTCTTCAAGCTCATCATTAATATTCTGCAGGGTATATGTAAGGTGAGTGACAAGGATGTGGTAGTCCATTTTTATCCCCACCCCCACCCCCTCTCTCACCCTTTTGCATCTGCCCCACCCCCTGAATCTGATATTGTTTCTTGCCATTTTTTCTTTCTTTTCCCAGTTCTTTTATTTTCCTCCTTACCCGTGGCACATGTAATTTCACCCTTGGTAACTTCCTCCCTACCTTCCTTCCTTCCTTCCTTCCTTCTTTTCTCTCTTCCTCCTTTACTTCCTTCCTCCCTCTTATTCTTTCTTCCTTCCTTCATTCCTCCTGTCCTTCCTTCCTTCCTTTCTTCCTTCCTTCTTTTCTCTCTTCCTCCTGTACTTCCTTCCTCCCTCCTGTCCTTCCTTCCTTTATTCCTGCTGTCCTTCCTTCCTTTCTTCCTTCCTTCTTTTCTCTCTTCCTCCTGTACTTCCTTCCTTCCTCCCTCCTATCCTTCCTTCCTTTCTTCCTTCCTCCTTTCCTATCTTCCTTCCTACCTTCCTTCCATCCTCTTTTTTGTTCCTTTCTACTGAATTTGTTGCTCACCTGAGCTGAAAGTTCAGATGTTAACCAAGCTTGGCACAATCATCTGTACGGCAAGAGGATGCAGAGTTATTTTAAAGCCACAAGCTAACAATGACCAGTTTAAAAATATATATATATATTATATGAGCTACATAATCCTTCATGCTCTAAGTGACTTTGAAAAGGTCTAAAAATGAAACCCCAAAAAGATTGCATTTCAAAATAATGATTTAGTGCTTGAAAAAAGTGAAGATCTTCAAGCACTCAAGTTAACCAGATTCACCTGCCCATTTACTCCCACAGACTTATTACGTGTAGATCTAGATTATTTTATCCTCCACTGGAGTGGAAATTGTTGAATGCATATCTTGCCACTGGCAGCATAACTTTCCAAATTTTTGTATTATAGGGTGTTTATTTGACAGTTTTTTTTATTGAAGCTCCACAATGTTAGCATATTATTTTAAGTAGTTCATGTTGTCTCCTCGGTACCTAGATTTTGTACTGAAGGGGCCAGAACTATGTACAATGATATACTGTACTTTTCACAGACTCCACAAATAGATTGCATGAGCTCAGGTGAGCTTCATCCCCCTGCCCCCCCCCCCCCACTTGTTATTTTTAACCACATGATGGATTACCTTTTCAAAATATATCATGAAATTATATTTCAGTCATATATGAATTTTTCCATTTTGAAAAAAAAAACATGAAAAGTAGATACACATAAACTGAAAGTAAATTGACATCTTTAATAATTGGTGATCCGCAGTATTAGCTTCGAATTTTTCCATAGAAATGTCAGCAGAGTTTAGCATTACTTGTGTGGCAGGACAAAAGTAATTATCGATAAAAATATTGTTAAGATAATATCATCAATTTGTTGTTTTTTTTCGAGACCTGTGCCGACATTTCTTTCTTGGGCGTAGGGGAATGAAGCACAAGATCAACAGCATTTCTGGAAGCCCTGAGAAGGCCAATCACTGACGTAATCTCAGAAAACGTGGACTGCGACCAAGATAAGATTCATGAGAAATGTCATAGTAATCAGGTTTGCTTCGTTCACTTGTGAACTGCAACTCGTTACAATGGGTGATACTATTTTCAAGATGTCATGTAACGGAAGGATGTCGAGATACACTGTATCAGTGTTAACCCTATGATTAACAGGCGGGGGGAGGGGGGTCATTGACCCCCCCCCCGACAAATTCGCGACATCTGGCTGGCAGGCACACTATCAAACTTTTTGACCAAGCAGTCACCTCTCGCTTGACTTATTTTGTAACTTTCAAGTCTGCGATCTTGAGATACCCCAAGGCCTATAAATATCCGTTTTTCCTTTATAGTACACAATCACATGCTGTTGGTTTTCCGAAAAACTAAACAAATTCATTCATAACAAATAAATAATTATTGGTGGAAACTAATATTTAACCAAACATACAAGTATAGTAAACGACCGGTAATCGTGTGAACTTGCAGGCGGTATGAGAGATTTATCGCATATGATACAAAAATTAGAAAAGACAAGAAGAAGAGATAACGCCATTTTGTGACCAATACTTAGAATTAGCACAATAAGTAAGCATCCAAAACACATCCGAAGTAACGAGATAGCCTTTTGTTATAGCCGTACAAAGAGCCTTCAATCAGATATTTGGTTGCATCAAGATGACTTCTACAAAAACCGGGATGGGGGGAGTTTTCGTGGGGTATCAAGCGTAGAAAACAGAATACCGATCATGGAAGCCAATGTGTTTTAATACTTATTGCATGTTCTTTCTTTAATCATATTGTTATAGCTAAGAATATAAACATATAACGAATAATATCGATACTGATGATGTAGTAATTACGGTGATCTGGATGGATAATGATGATGAGAAGAGAAGAGAAGAGAAGAAGAAGAAAAGAAGAAGAAGAAGAGAGAGAAAGAAGAAGAAAAGAGAAGAAGAGAAGAAGAAGAACAATAGAAAGACAATCACATACATACTCCACGAGATAAGAAGAGGGTGGAAGCAATTTTGCCTTTGGTACCCACTAATTGCTGCATCCACGAAGCTCTATGATAATAATGAAGTTCCATAATAGTTTATCGACACACGAAAGAATAATATCCCTTAGTTAGGACGCCCAACTTATTAAAATTTTCCAAAAAAGAAACGACAAAAAGAAAATAGAGAGTCGTGTTATTTGAATCTAGTGTCATGTCTGGTCACTGTCTTGATCTTGGTGTTATTTTTTTGTGTGCTTGGTGTGGTGCGTATTTCTTGTGTGTGTTTGTAATGAAAGCGTGGTGAATGTGTTCGGCATGTTGCTGTTGTTGATATGTTGCTTATATTTTTGTTGTTTCCGAAAAGTAATTTTGAAAAAATACGATATACCGAATAGTTTATTCTATGATGTCTATTTCAAATCTAATCAATCATATACTTCTAATTATTAAAAGTTTATAGGTGGGATTGTGTTGGTCACAACTGCAGCAAAAGCAAAATAAAGAGCTAGTCTGTGTTAAATCAAACCACAAAATTGAAAACTAACAGTGTCCCATTTACGTGGGAACAACTTGGTGAAAATTTTGTTTAGGGCTTGCATCGCTGACGTCCAAGCTCTGCATTCCAGAACTAAATAAATGATTCCATTGATTTCTAGTGAAATCCAGCAATACACGTTCTTTGGGCAACGATGTAACTAAGTCAGTGTGAGATAAAGAGAAATACAAACCTGGGGATGTTTATAGAGCCTGTTCGTAAGTTACGAACACTTTCCGCACGACTGGTGATAACCTTACATTGTACTAATGTTAATGCATGAGAAACTGGGGATTATGTTAGCAACAGTAAGACAAGAAAGATATCACCAGAACTGATTCGTAGAAAGAGTATGTATTGTAACTTCCGAACAAGAGCGTATAATAAAACGACCTCGAACAGAACAGATCAATCCCAATACACTCAAATCGAAACAAAAGATATCATCAAAGAAAGTTTAATTATTCTTGAAAAAAAAAAAAAAAAATAAAAAATATTTATGTATTGATTATTTAAGTGTCATTCGGTTATTTCATAATTTCAGTCACACAGGGTGACTGCATCAAGCAATTTAATTTGTTAAAGGTAAGATGTAGCGGCACTAACAGGAATAAGTCAGAAAAGATTTTGGGGGTAACTGCAGTCCTTGCCAGCCATCAATTCAATGCGCTGACTTGACTGACCTGACGTGAGCTATGCATGTGGCCCAACTCGTGTTAATTGGCGCCATATTAATTTATGTACTTTCTGATCATTAAGTCTCCCTGTAAGCTGTTTCGCGACTTGTTCCATCAGAAATAGGGGTGCAAGACTTAATTGCAAAATTTACCATAGTAGGGCTTTGCTGAGCATTACAAGTGTCACACAGTACCACCTCTTATGTCGCTTCTCTATCACCATGGAAGGTACGGATAATTCTCACATATTTAACAGTGTGCATTTTTATTTCTTTAACTTATCCTGTTATTTGCCAGCTATACATCTGTCTTTAACATTCAACCGTCCTTTTATTCCACTTTTGAAAATTGTGCGGTGCATGCATGTATTTTCCTTTGTTATGAATGCTCTGTCCTATGTCATCATGCCGCACAACTACAGCAACTTGGACAAACGCAAATTTAACGCCGCTGAAGACTAAAACGAGAAATTCGTCGCGAGGGTCAATCGGGAAATGGCATGTAACCAAAACAAACCGTCTTTCAACGGTTACTCTTTTGTATGACACTAATTGCTTGGCATTAACGGAAAGTTGACGACGAAAAAGTCGCATATCGTGATTTTTGGAGGGTGACCCCTCGGTAATATGTCGGGAATCCCGTATACTTTCGAAAATGAGCGCGCATGTTCCTAATACACTAAACGGCACATTCACGGAGAAAGACGAATCTGAACCCAACTGACAACCGGCCGTACACTCAACGCATTCTTTGCGCAAGTTTCACATTGTGTTACGCCACGCCTTGCATAGGGTCAACAATTGTATTGAACGTACATGGATCTACGAGCGGCGCATCCCTTTAAATGACGTGACCAAATATCAACCTGCCTGAATGTCAGATATTACATGTAGAACATTATTTTTCGATTTTTGAGAGTTAAATTAAATATGGGCTTCGTTGTTATGACGGCACCATGCATACAAGATGTCGATAAGAGCACATCTGATACTTCGAATGTTGAACAAGATCGTACATGTAGGATCCGGGGTAGGATCTGACTAATTTATACTATTTCTATTTTTCTCCACCTTAGTATATTCATTGGCTGAAATATTAAGTACAATCTCTCACTGGATTTGATCGTATCACTGACCATTCATTTTAAGCTACAGTTTCCAAAGTTCATTCGATACCTCAAGTGACGACGATATGAAGTTCAACATAGATATCAATACTAACATTTGCGTTGTTGAAAATTTTAAGGGCACCGGATAGATCCAGAAAGCACACGTAAAATGCAGTTAAAACGACATACACACTGTAAAGCGCTTAGCACGCGATGTTGACAAAAAACAAACACGCAACTGATTTTTGTTCATGTAAATAATGAAGTTAAAAAATAATTACACTATTTGGACTATGAATCAACCCATCTGAATTAAAACGCAATTGAAGATTGCATTGTCGGTTGTGTATTTTTAAGTGCCTTATACGATTCTACGCTCCTTCACAATGAATGCTAATCCAGGCTTCGGTTCAAAGTGGTTCTCCATGCACGCCTTTTCATGAGCTAAGATGTATTTTATTAGTTCCCAACTCTCGCGTCACCTTCTTGTTGTTTATTATACCAACGATAGTATTCTTGATAGTCATCATTTTTTCCTGTTATTTCACAATACTAACTATTGCCAACAAATCATATTTCGCGAAGGTGTATTTTGCAGTTATCATTCAATAGTAGATTTCATGTTTCATGTTCTTCGTCGTCTCTGGCGTTTCTGTTGACTTGCTCTCGAAATAAAAAGATATTGTACAATTTTTTCAAAACCTGTTTAGGAGGACTGTACTAACTTAACACTCTGAGTATTGAAATACATGAACACAACAAATAAATGAATGCCAAGCTGAATTTTAACGATCAATTTATTGATGTATGTTACTAATCGTAGATGCGTTTTAGAAAAAAGGGAGGAGCACATTTACTACACGCAGTTTGAATGATATGCATTCCCACCTGTGTACGACCAATGTTTTCCGTACTGTTTCTACTTTCTACCCCACCCTTCAGAAAAAGGACATCGTAACCCTACAGAAGACATGAAAGAACTGGACAGGCTGTAATCTGTTTGTTCGTTTCTTTGTTTGTTTATTTGTTTTTTTTTGTTCATTTGTATCACTTCTCGTACCAGGCATATTATCAATGAGTATTCGGCGAGATGATACGCAAATAGCCACGAGTTAAAATCGTCGCTCGACTACACATCCCTGTCGGTTACATTCTCATTGAATAATTTTGGTCAATATTAGTCAATATTTACGCAACCGCATCTCGATCATGTGTGTGGGGCCAGCCTCTGAATTTCTGGCGAACGGAGCAAAGTATCAAGTAGTACGGTATATATACGCCCATTCTGCGCAATTCAAGTCATGTAACACAATATTGATTAGATGGCGCGCTTCCAAGCGCTTGGACATTAATCCGCGAATAATCATGTTTCAAATCCGTGGCGCCGCATTGGTTTCTGCAATCTCTCACCGCCCTATTCAAATCGGCCTCACCGGCCTTCGCCTAACTTCATGTCGGTCCCCAACTACCGGAAGTTGCCGATTTGGGTATAGTTTATTTCTCATTTCGGTGGAAGTTTTACGGGCCCATCCATTTTTGTCATTACCGCTACCATTACATTTTCATAGTGAAAAGGCTTGTGACACTGTGATTTTGTTCAGAGAAATGCGTGGTTGAGACGGTATACCATTGAACATTACAATACATTCAAAGCACTGAAGAAATGTGACTGAGGCTTGCTTATTATAATAAGGATTCAAAATCCGAATATAATAGCATAAAAATATATGATTCAAAACTCCACACACAGTTCCACCACACACAGAATAACAAACACACACACACACACACACACACACTGATACACAATCACACATAAAAATGAAATATTTCGATACACGACAAAGTGGCAAATGAATAACTACGTAATTAGTTTTATTTTGTCATTATTTGTCGGGATTTTCGCAAGGTGGTTTTTTCAAAACAATCAATTATGTGTTGCAAAATATACTGTGAAATAATCCTATGTCTCTAACTTAAATATAAGTGCATAGATCGGTATTAAAATGTCTACAGCAGATCTTGGCTTTAAAGGCTCTAATACTCTGCTTTTTGAAACAGTTTTTCGGTGTTCAAAATAAATATGTCAGGTGTACAATACGATAAGGACTATTTACGATTAGTTTGTGTGTTTAAAATTACTTCTGATTACTTGGAGAACTAAATTCTGCGATCTCGACATGTACGGAAAATGATAATCGTTATTCTATAGACAAGTAAAGCTCAAGCTCTCTAAACCAAGAGAAAGGGAACTGAATTTCTGAAAAAGTAAACATTTGTTTTGCGGAGAAGCCAGCTGATGTATGTCCAACTTATCAAAGTCAGGAGTGTTTCTGGTTTGAGATAATTTGCCGGAACACTGAATAAGGTAAATATTGCTATTCGTCCATACCAGCTTTCTTCAACAAAAACATCGACATGACAAATAAACAAATAAAGCGTTTAAACTGGCAAGGGGGCGGCATACTTACTATCACAAACGGAAGGGACCCTCCCCGACTCCTCCGCTCTGTGCATTTCTGAAAATCATCATAAATCTCAGACATCATGTCTTCGTGGCGATATTATATGCAATTGAATCGTTAGCCACTTCATCACGTTTGTATAATTTGTATCGAGCATTACAACACATATCGACGATAATCAAGCAAATCGTTTAACGAAGGTTTCGTTGGAAAAAATTGCAATTCATCGCATTGAGAAAATTCTGCAATTAATGGGTGAAACAAAGCCTTATACTCACTGATGACTAAAACCCAACAGCGTTTTTCAATATCCCTCTGCTAATATATGATAAAAGTTCCTCAATTTGGTGGGGGGGCGGAGAAGAAATGCGAGAACATATATAATGCACGCAGTCAACTGGTAAAGTAGTGAATAATATATTTTTAAAGAGTCAGAGTTATTAGATGAATTTCAGGATACACTCTTTACGCAACTTTAGCAGGTTGTTTGGATTTGATGAGCTGAGATTGCCACACTGATATATCGCGAAGTCATTGAAGCCATCTTTAATCACAACAGCGCAGGCTAATCTCGTCTAGGCTGCCCATCCCTCTGACAGCACTCACAAGGTTTATACATGGAGTAAGCAGCGTGCATATGGTTCTGCATCATTCCGATTTCGCGTCGAAGGCGTTATATGCGCCGATTTATTCAAATTCCCAAATTGGCGAAAGGGTAGTGACCCAGTTAAATTATGTCAAACGCATGGCTGCACCAGATTATAATAGTCATCGTAATGTTACGCAAACAACAGATTGCCAGTAAAAAAAGAAAATGGCATAAACGCTTAGCACATTTATTCAAACAGCCCGTGACGCTAGTTTTTAAAGGTAACACGGTGTTACTCTGTAAATCGCTGAATGTCCATTAGCCTCGATTTGAAAAAGAACCCAGTAACAATTAAATTGTAACTTGTCGTTCGTGTATTTGTTTTCGCCTTTTTGATGGAGGATTTTCAACATTTATTTGCTTGTCGTCTAGTAAAATCAGTGGAATGTTCTTTGGTATATATTGCGAACTACAACACGTTTGTATTGTAGGACAGAAAATTAGAGGATGTTATTTGATTACGGGACTCCACAAAGAAGCTCTGACGCAATTTCGCGCGATCGAAATATTTTATGGTATTTGTCATCATACATTCATTTCATGCTAGACGCTGAAAATATAGCAAAACAAAGTACGGATGTGAAATACATGGCGCGCGGCACACACACACACACCACATCACACACACACATCACACGGTGATCACCATATTTACACAGACACACACACACAACACATCACACACACACACACGATCACTATTTACACACACAAGTCCTGATTGCCGATACTAATTCATATCATAGCACATACACCAATCACAATACACATCTTTACATAATACACACTATAAAACACACACACACGACACACAGCACACACACACACACACTACACCACGCACAGCCACAGCAAAACACACACACACACCCATACATTGGACTTTCATGGTCACTAATTGAATAACGTTTGGGCATGACGTCTTCGCAAAAATATATACTTCGAGGATCAGCGATTTAAAAAAATATGAACATATGCGTTTAAAGCTTTGTCTTTGAATTTAGAGACTAGTTTCTTGTGCTCGAATGCCTTTAACCTTCAAGTGTGGTAGATCTTTTGTTCTTTCATTTAAACTTAAATTTTTATTACGCTGTTTTCTTTATTTCCTTTTTTTGTGGATATCAGTGGCCTTGTCCCACACAGAATTTACGCAATATTTAGCGATTTCCTACCGATGTACATATTAGCATAAACAGGCTCGTTTTATACGGTAAATTCAGCTCACCATTATCTGCGTTTTTAATACTCTTTGCCAAAAACTCAATGATAGGTTTATAAGTACCTTAAGTGTCGAATAGATTCAGCAACTGCCTATTTGCTAGCTCACGTTTTCCATAAACTGTTCTTGTTCAATTCAGCTTAAACGATCGTACAATAATCCACCTTGGTGAAGATTTATAAATAAAAATCAACATTCTGTAATACTTTTTCTACGTTAAATCACGCCATCACCGTGGCCAATCTTTTTTGTTTACTGTAACCAATAGTTAGTACATGCTCCGATGGCCGTAACATAACAAACGAAATGTAAAACAAACGCATTTTCCTGTATAGTTTTTTAGCTTTATTGCGAACAAACACGAGTGAGAGTATGAAAACGAACACGTCTGCGGTTTTTCAACCGTTGGGCCGAAGTGATCTGCGCCATTTGTTATTAGGACGATTTAGAACTCTCACCGTTTTACACGATCGTGAGACGCGGTAAAATAAGATGATTTCACATCGTCATGTCCATCAATATAAACACAAAAGTACGAAGTAGAGTAATCTGCTCCCCTGTGACGGAAATAATTGTCGTGTACGCCGAGGATAACAGACAATTACCACGTGTCAACAGACAGGGTAATTTCGCGATGTGGACAATGCCTTGAATGGCCTCACCACATTCACTTTTGGCGCGCATCTTTAGGCGTACACGAAACTGTTCGAGAACAGTAATATGATCGACTGCGAAATGATGTTCATATTGTCACGTCTACGCGTACTAGTGTGAGTACTTTCTTCTTTTCCCGGGCCGGAGAGATTTAATCTGATACATTGATGTGTTTTATGAGGTGAAAATTGTGAAAAATCTGCGGTATTAAATGCAAGTGTCATGCGCAAGTGTTTAATTCATTTCTGTCCCTTTACTTTAGCTTTTCAATTGGGTTCCGTTTTGTCTTCAATCAACTTGTTAATTCCTGGCGTCAAACAAAAGAGAATACAAAACAAGTACTCGTCGCGTGCTCAGGATCATTGGCTTTATAACTTAATTGCTTCGTATCAATATGGCTTGAAATGTAATTTTATTCCCAGACTTTTGTTAAGGGCAAAGGAAATTGTATAGATTATAAATGTATTTCAGCTAATATTCCTTTTCGCGTTCAACCTTTTAAAGTAAAATCATTTCATAAAATTAAACGGAAGAATACACTTGTAGAAGGAATAGTTTATAAAGGATGCTCAAATATTACAAACTTGGAGCATATCAGGGAGCAAATTTTGTCGCTAATGAGGCAGGTGCACGCTGTCTCTTTATATACAGCTTGATGTGAAAATGAGTACGTCACGTAACCCAATATCTCTGAGGCCCGTGACGTCAGCAATCCTCATTTCAGAAGTTTAGGAACTTTATTTTCTCTTGAATACAGACCTTTCAGTGCCATTGCCAAAAACAATGAACAAGCAGTTGCGCTTTATTGGTTTGTAACTATTTGAAGAATGAGACCTGTATCAATTACAGTCCAAAATCATTCAACTGCTGGTTCAACAGAACAGTGAAAAATCATTCTGGCGCCTTATATCGGAGAAAAATTGGACCTTCAGATTGTTTCTTTGGTCTCGCGAATCACGAAATTTAATGCAAAGGTCATCCGTCTGTTGAATACGATTATCCGAAGGTTCAGTAGTACGCAGAAAATGAATGGATGGTTTCTTTGATTCAGCAAATTATTCACGGATCGCATTAAATCGGAGACACTGAACACCGATCAACGGTTCACGCTTGTTTTGTCGCTAAAGGATTTTTTCATGGAAGAGTGAATCAATCCTCTTGAAATGCCTAGAATTATCATTGTGAATATAAACTTGTATATTTGTGGAAGTAAAATATTAAATTAAAACTACTCCATTGAGCTTGTGGTGTACATTATTTTAGTTTCTAGTATAGCCACAGTACAAGACATAATATAATCTGATAAAATGGAGCAATAAACTGATATTACAGAAACATGCAATAATATTCCACAATTGCACACTCCACTGGGATATACTGAAATACAGAGAAAATGATCGGTATTTTGATCTAATAAAACTATTGAAAAGCTGACTTGTGACGGACAGCGCAATTCACTCAATATAGTTAACAACTACTTTGGATATAAATGATTTCCTTTGATCATATATTACACGATCACTTTCTGAAGGGGTATCACAGGGATACCAAGATTAAGAGAAGTTTATCTGACAACACATTGCGGCTCAATTCATTTGAGGGAAATCTCACTCATAACATTTAACAGAGAAGAAATCGTTTGAAAACTCGTCTGAATCAATTTGACAAATATTGTGGGTATATTTCACATTATTGAAATTCGGATTTCAACAATAATCGATTTAATTCGCGTTTACTGCACATATCCGATACATTGTGATCCAACATGAGTTTTTCTCGACATAAGCCATGGCTTTCATCTCCGTTAATGCGATTCCTTCTCCACTCATATTTTAACTCCGCAATCGCTTAATAGCTACTTTGCCAATTGAACGAAAATGCTCATACTGTATTACGGATAAAGTTACCGAGAAGTGTCTAGCAGTTATTGATTATGGACTAAGAGCTCATAACACAAGTGGCATTGAAGCAATCACGTATTGTTGAGGTAAAAATAAAAACGGGTCATTTTATTTCAGAAGAAAAAAATACAACACAAATAATATTCTGTTCGTCTATTTTGATATTCCTTTATACTCTGCAATACAGTTCGTTGTTTCAAACAACCTTAAGCTGTGATATAAATCAAATGAAGTTACCCTCATTTATCATGTGCAAATTATTCTCAACATCATTGGCGTGTAATTTTAATTGTCAATATCATACAAACTCAATTGGAAAAGTTAATTGTTTTGTTTTCTATGAAAGTGCGTGCGGTTGTCCAAGTGACATTCGTGATATGATACTGTTACGTTAGCCCTATTCGCGAGTGGAATTATGGCCATAGTGTCGTATCGCATTGGTCCATTCTATTATTTTTGAGCAATGGGCACATCTCTCCTATAACGAGTTGAAGTGAGGGCAGGTCGAAATAGATACTCGCGCTGAAATACAAGCAAATGCATTGATAACTGTTGATGTGCTATAGGTGTGTAGAAGAACACGCCGGTGACACTTTCGGGACGCGATGGGTTAATGGGTCTCGAACCGGTTTTATGTGAGATTGGATATCAGGGGGATCATCACCACGTGAGTGGGTATTCCACCGAATGTTTTGACAGGCAGCAAACTTCGCAGGCTGAGAGAACTTCAAGAAAGATTACATGTTGGACGGGATATGTACAATTTATCTGGGCGCGATTGGACGCTGAGAGAGACCCCCGTGGTAGTCAAAGGGATCAGAGGACCAATAAAGTCGAATAGAAATACCCTCACATAGTTCATATAGTTTTTACAAATGACATCTTAAGAATTTTCAGGTGGACAAAATTAGAAGGATTACTAGGGATATTTTGATGTATAACCTATCTAAATCAAGCTAATAAAAGATGCATCGCTTTTACCGAATTACAAGAATAATTTTGCTTTGTCTATCAACGCTGTCCAAAATGTGCAGCGGGTGTGATTACGAAATGAACGCAACACATAACAGTATAGGTCCTGAAGATACGAAATTTCGTAACTTGATGATTTTGTCTGCTTTATGGTGTGTGTGTTGGTGGTGTGTGTGTGTAGAAACAACAACTCACAATGATTGTAACACGTAATGCAGTTTTTCTAAGTAATCAATCTTCTTGATATAATGTGTGTGCGACTGGTCTGTCTTGTCCGTGTATGTTGTGTGCGGGCATGTGTATGTGTGTGTGTGTGGTGTGTGGTTGTTATTTGTTGTGTGTGTGTGTTTTGTGTTGTGTGTGTGTGTGTGGTGGTGTCGTGTGTGTGGTGTGTGCGGTGTGTGTGTGTGCGTGTGTGTGTGTGTGTGATGTGTGCGTGTGTGTGTGTGTTGTATGATGTGCGTATGTGTGTGTTTGTGGTTTATGTGATGTTTATTGTGTTTACTGTTTTGGGTGTATGTGTTTGTGTTGCGTGTGTGTATGTGTGTGTGTCTGTCAATGTCTGTCTGTCTATCTGTGTGTGTCTGTGGTGTGCGTCGAGAGTCTAAGTTTTAAGAGAGTGTTGCAGATCTAAATGTTAACGAAGTATAACTCTTGTCTTCATCCGTCATATGACTGTAACATACAATATTGTTGCGTACCTTTTGAATACAAGATCTTATCGGTATAGAATCGGCGGTTGGGT
>JZLH01S0060911.1:16111-27994 GCA_001188425.1 Eucidaris tribuloides | reverse complement strand
CCCCCCCCCTTTTTGTAGATTTGTTTTAATCTTTATATTCCTGTCAGGTAATTATTAACAATTGTTTATTCCGTGAATGTTTGCGTCTACGATGATTTATTAGTTTTATAAAAATCCAGGCGTTGTACACAATAAAAGTATAATTAGCCCGAAGGATTTCGTTTTTTTCTTCGATATGTGCCGTCATGCCGTTAATCCTGAATTGTAGTGTGCCGTGCAGTGTGGTGATTCAAAAATTGCAAAGTACACGTACCTGTAATTTTCGTAAACTGCGTATACCAATGACCTAGATACCTACCTACACGTATGACTTTTTCCACATACTGCAACAGTCCACACACTGGGGCAGTGCCCATTTACAACTGTGTACACCATGCGCGTGTGAAAAGTGTTATTTTTCACCGGTCGGCGATGTGCGCGCGTACATTTGAAAAGGCCGTATCAAAATCGCCAAAATCGGGTCGGGAAAGTGTATACTTTTTAACAGAATGTTACTTAAAGGGGTATCTATTCAGACTTCCTGAATACTTCTTTAGGGTACTCTGATACGACGGATAATTACTTGTGGTTAGGGGGCATTTTTGAAGCCAGTAGGCCTACACGCGCCATACCTCGTAATGTCACTAGCCCCCCCCGCGGCATTGTACACATGCATCTTGCACTGCACCCCCCCCAATTATTAAGAGAATACACAGTAGGCCTAACTTGTTGACTTACTTTGCCGATAGCACTTTTGATATTAGCTGCTGGTTCAAACCTTCTGCTGAACAGGATAGGTTTGCTAAAAATGTCACAGTTAGTACATGCAGAAGACGAGTGTTGGCAACAGACCACTCGTTTTTGACAAATCTGCTACATGGAAATCCCCCAATGCCTGACAAACAGTACCAACACAGTACAGCAAGCCGCAGTCAACTCAGTCGGTATTCAAACTGCAAATCCTCAACTTTTTTTTATTGCCATATGAAGTGAATCATTTCGTGGAATTATTCTCACAAATGTAATTTTACTCTCACCGGAAACTAATGCCTGATCGTTAAATTTTTTGCATGAAGATTTTCCATCATCAACCAGTAGGCCTATTCTTGGCGAAAATTCAGTAAATGAAATGCCACCCGTACAAAATTCTGCATTTCCACATAAAAACACTTAGAAACAAAATTACAATACGATCCCTTTGAGCCGACCAGTACCCGATTGCATGAGAAAGGACTGACTGCGGTTGGTTATGTATGTGTACGTGTATGTGTGTGTGTGTGTGTGTGTGTGTGTGTGTGTGTTGTGGTGTGTGTGTGTGGTTTGTGTTGTTTGTTGTCTCTCTCTCTCTCTCTCTGTACGCAATCAACAACTTCTATTCAAGTTGAGGCCCCGAACAACTAAATTAATCGTCCGTCATTTATTTCATGCATTTCATACACTTTCAACATTCGTAGTATTCACAATATTTACAGTTAAACTGCACATTTTTCTACAAAATAAAGTGTAACAGATATTATATCTTCAGTCTGCCCCCCCCCCCCCCCCCCCCGGACTGCCTGAGGCGGCGTCGTGAAAATGTATTTTTTTCTTAACAGTTCATCTGTGGCGTGTCAAAACACATTTGCGCTATACGTTTTAAAACGAACGCATCCTGTATAATATGGCCCGATAATCTTCCAACAATACTACATAAATTTTCGCTTATAAATCCAAGACTATAGGCCTAAAGTAATGCCAATAACATTGATCTTAATTCGTATTTCAGCGTCTCTGCTTACAGATATACGAGTTTCAACGTCACGGCAGTGTTTAAAGTGATAGGCCCTATCCATTGTGTGTTTCAATTTAAAAAAAAATGTCAAACTTTGATATCGAGCCGACATAGCTACATAGTAGTGTCAAACGTGGACAAATAAACACCCAGAATACAAAAGTTTGGAAAGTTATACATGAATAACAACTAAAACTGGGGCGAGTTTTATTAACCTAGGTGCATTACACACAGTAAGCTATGGGTAGCGCAAATGGGCAAGTCGAATCTGGTCAACTTACGGATATTCACTTTTTTAAAGCCACTAAATAATCATTTTTGAAATTACAATTTTTGTCAGGGTTTCAGTTTTAGACCTGCATCAAAGACACTGGCCAGCCATGGGGAATCATGCCAGCTCAGATTTTTTTTTACTGTGGCTTAAATGTTAGCCAATACCTTTTAACTAATACAAAAATATATAACGTTATAGAATCATTCAAAGCTATGACAACAACAATGTAACATAATGAGTAACTACCAGATTTACTTCAATCTGAAGTGAACTCCATTCCGGCATATATGCTTTGGATTCAGTTCAGACTCCAAAATCTCTTTTTTTTGTACTTTGTAGAAGGAATCTTCCAGAAATTGACGCGCAATGATATGCATTTAGCAGTATATAAAATAAAATCTATATAACAATATAACGTTGAATCGATGACGTTGATTACTGAAATAAATTGTATTTGCATCATATTTGATTAGAAACTTAATAAGTAAAATTGAAATGTCGAAATCCAATTAAAACTGATTACAATAAATTATTTATGCGTAACATGATCTGTGGAGTAAAAACAAAACATGCCAGACGCGGACAAAAGAGGAAGAAACTGCAGCCGTATACCATTAGAATGGCATTGTTCATGATAGCTAGTGTACGATAATCTTCCACGACAATAAGTACCATACATGTTCGCCATATAAATCCAAGACTAATAAGGCCTAAATATTATGCAAACATTGACCTTAATTCGATATAGTGTCTTTTACAGGCACATCGTTAACCGGGTTTGCACGTCACACCAATAACAGTGTTAACTATACTGTATACGAAAACAATATCACGCTTATAAGTCATTCAAAGTATATGACAAACAATGCTAACATAACAGTGAAGTAATTTCTTTGTATTACTTTCAATCTTAAGTGAACTCCATTCCGGATATATTTTGGATTCAGTTTAAGACACCAAAATCTCCGTTTGTACTTTGTTAGAAAAATCTTCCAGGAAATTGACGTGCCGATTGATATGCATTTAGCAGTATAAAATAAAATCTAATGGTAACAATAACTGAATCGATTGACGGGGGGGTTGTATACTGAAATAATGTGTATTGATTATATTGACGAAAGTATAAGTAAACATTGCAAATTTTCTAAAAATTCACATTAAAAACTTGATTACAATAACAATTAAGCGTAACATGGAAAAAGCAAATCATGATACGGGACAAATGAGGGAAGAAAACTGCAGTCCGTATAACCATAAGAATGGTCGTGCGATGAAACAGCTAGTGCACCCCCTTACGACGGTGTTCCATGCATCCTCGTGCTCGTGAAAATCATGTCTACAGCCGAACGGTCGCAGCGCCCTAGTCCTTCTCCCTGAACAGGGGAAGGTGCCTCGCCAAAAGAAGGCATACGGATTCTCGGTCGACTCGCCGATATGAGATGGCGCGAACACTTGCGGTGCGATTTTGAACACAATGATCACAGATCGCCGACATTTTGACCAGCATGGCCAATCCTTCGGTCCATATGATGTTCGCCCACACAAAACAAGAAAAGAAGTTGCTCATGGATATTCTGGCGTTTTCCCGCCAACATGCTTGGCAGACCCACTCAGTACACGACGAACATGATCGTAAATCCGGTCCCATATAGGCGCCGCGCGTACCGCACCACTATTTACACATCTGACCCGTCAACACGTCTCCCGGCAAACGAGATATTCGCCCAATACTCCCTCTCCTCTACCTTTCCTCTTAACTCCTCACTTCCTTTTTTCAGTCTCTTCTCACCCCGCCGCTCTCTTACCCCTCCTTCCCTTCCCTCCCCCACGCCCTCCGTGTGGCAGGAGACTCGTTGCCGCATCGAGATTCTGTCCTCCTTCATTCCTTCGTTGCATCATCCGAGAGACCAGGCTGAGAACACGGGGGCTTGTCCTCACCCTCCAGCGTTGAGGGCCAAAATAACACTGACGTCAGGGCACGTCGTGCACGGCGCCCATAGCATGCCTCCACTGGGTTAAGCGGATTCTCCCGGACATGTACGAGGTGACAATCAGCGCGTCCAGATTATTGTCCTGAAAAATTCACTGGCCTAGAAATATTCGTTTACGGCATGATTCACCGTTGGAAAGTCCGGACCACCATCAACGCATGAGTTACGACCACAGACTTTGAAGACTGGGAGAGGCCTCACTGATGACTTATGTTAAGCTCATTTCATGTGAGCAGCAATGTTCTCATCGCAATGGGGGCTCCTTAGGAAGACTCGGTGGCATTGGCATCGTGAGTTCTGCTGGGAATGCGAAATGGCGCGCGTCCAAGTTCACGTAGTAAATGTCTGATGACGGCTTCCATCTCTAAATATTCCTGATGGAGTCAGAAAGATAGCCGGCCGTTGGGAAGTCGGGTCGAAATAAACGGGGCAGTCCTCAGGACAGGGCGTAAATCCGGGTTATTTGGCAATGTGCGATCAACAGCCAGGGTGGAGGTCACCGACCTTAACCTTGCTTCTGTTGTCTACGCCTAAAATACACGACTTGCATCACCAGAACTGAGAGGCGAACTCCCACGAGTAGCGAACTCTTGGCCGAATACAAAGTGGCGCTGTTGACATTAGTTTTTCTGCAGAATTGTCCTTGTGGGGGCATCGGGGCATCGAGAGCCTTCTTATATCTTTTTCGAAGCCGGAGAACGCACCCTCGCTACCATCTGCCCCTGACCGCGCCCCCCGCAGCCACACCCCGTTCGGGGCGCTTCATCCATGCTGAGCAAATCCGTCCGCGTGCTAGGTTCGGATACGCCTCCTTCAGGCAGCCACTGTTTGCATGCACGTGATCCGAAATGTTTTTGTAGGAAGAGCCGCATGTGCCCGTCTCTTTACTCCTGTCCCGTCTGCGATGCTGCTCATAAATCGTTAAGCTACGGTACGAACTCACTCGCCCGTTTCGACGCGCTACGGAAACTTGTCCTTCACCGAAGGCTTACCCTGCCTCCCATGGCATGGGATTTAGGGTGGACGTGGTGCTCGTTTCCGTTTTTGGGACCTGCAGCTTTAACCAACTTGACATCCAACGCTAGGGTAATATTGTCCATAATGACAATGTCCATATTGAAGCTGCTTGGCCACAATAACGACAGAAATCACGAGATGCTGAAAACGAAAGACTGCCGAAAAACAGGGAAAGAGAAGCCTCCTAGGCGTATAGCGTCGGGCTTTCATGTCGGTGAGAACGGTGTGGCTCAGTAGTTAGATTGTATCAAGAATGAATACAGTACTATTATCACGTCGTCGCCGAAACTTTCACAAAATCATGACGTCGTCTGACTAACCAGAAGTCAGAGATGGTATGGTTGATACTAGTTATTTCATGCTTGGCTATATATACCCTGGAACCAGAAATCGCAGCTACCACTGAACCCTGTAGCAAACAATAGCCGAGGGACCGGAGTCCGTTGAAACAATTGGTATTTAATAATACACAAAAACTATTTGAAAAAGCAAAATAGACCCGGATCTCGGCCAGGCAGTGCCACGCGGTTAATCCCGTCTAAAGAGAGTGACTTCAAAAAAAGGGTTGAACGGGCCACAGGCAGTAAAATTGTTGCGAATTAAAGAAGCGTGAAAGCGTTTACGAAAACTTGGCAGTACTCATATACAGAACTTAGACACATGTACAATGTACATAGACTTGCTACTTTACCAGCAAAGACACATGATTACACAAACAAAAACAAAACAAACAGTATGCATACAAGGACTTCATGTATTGCTTGGGAGTATTTATTTTTTCTGTGTACGGAAATATGGCGTGCGTTGAATTATGCGCGACAAAACATTTGATTATTATTGGTTTCAAGACTACAAATCTCAATGATTGTTTGCCCTCTGCAATATCTTACAACGTGAAAGGTATAATGGAAAGGATGCTCTCTCATGTTAAATTTTTACAACCAGCAAACGATAAACGATGACAAAAAAAACTGCCGCTTAGGCGATAATTGCCCCAGCCATAGCCCTTGCAAAAACTGACATGGCACGGCAGAACTGCGGTTTGTAGCGTTAATTTTACATACGGCTGTTTGTTTTTTTTTGTTTTTTTTTTTTTCCAAAAATTTCCAGATCTTAATATAAAAAAAATCGAAATAAAAGAAATTTCTCCATTATTTGTATTAAAATTAATTAGATTATAAAAAATTTTATGTTTGTAGCCGACACATTTGTGCCGAATGTCTTGCAGATTCGGCGGTAGTTCCGTAATTTCAATGTTACAAACATCATGAAACTTTCCACTTGTAAACATAAATAAACGAAAATTTAAAATTTGGAATACATCTGTTGTGTTTGCTAGTGGTTATTTTGTGTGTGTGTGTGGTGGCGTGATGTGTGTGTGTATTTTAGTGTTTACTAACTTTTTTTTATTTTTTATTTTTTATTTTTTTTTTGAGGGGGGGGGTGTCACCCGTAAGCTGGAATATTTTTTCATTAGGCTTATAAGGGTTTCAAACTGCCACCAGCCTAACCTGCCTAGAGTATAATTATTATTATTGTTTATAAGTGTGAAATAATTGCATATTTTTCATGTTTTTTGATTTAATGCAATGGCAGGCGCCCTTAATGCCACCCTGATTAAATGAAACTGCAAATAAATAATTAAATTAAATAAAATAAGTCACATCTCAAAACTTAGTGATTGTGTTGTTGTTTATAGTTAAAGATGCATCAGGAAGAGTATCCTACATTTACGTGACAATGCAGAATTAAAACTTCCAGCTTATATCATAGTAGGCGAAATGTGCATGTTTTGCAAACGCTATTCGTATAAGCCACACAACCTACACACGCCAATTCGAGACGCCCCGTCGCATCGAAGAAGTCTCCTCCCCCGTCATCGAAGAGAAGTCTCCTACCCCGTCATCGAAGAACTCTCCTCACCCCGTCATAAGAAGTGTCCTCCCCCGTCATCGCAAAGAAGTGGCCACCCCCGCCAGCAGAGAAGAGGCCTACCCCGTCAGCGAGGAAAGTGGCCTCCCGTCCGTGAATTTGTCCTCTCCCCCCGTCCGTGATGTCCTCTCCCCGTCCGTGATGGCGTCTCCCCCTGTACCGTGATGTTTTCTCTCCCCCGGTCCGTGATGTCGTCTCCCCGCCGTCCGTGATTGCTTGTCGGTCTCCCCCGGTCCGTGCATGCTGTCTTCTCCCCCGTCCGTGATGCTGTCTTCTCCCTGACCCGTGAAAGTGTCATCTCCCCCGTCAGTGATGCGCTACTCCCCCGTCGCTGAAGTTGTTCTTCTCTCCCATCAGTGATGTCGTTACCCCCGTCAGCGCAGTGTGTTCCACCCCGTCACCCCGTTCCTAATGTGCCCTACGACGACCTGAATCCGCGCTTCTGGCTTCCACCAGAGGCCAATGGTTATCCTGAGAGACGCTCCTGCGTGAGCAACAGACTTTGCGAAGGAGAATGTGCCATGAAGCGTGAATTGACCATGTTGTAAGCAATTAGTCCAGGCCACCCGGGTCCAGCGATCGTTCCAGCCGTCAGGCTCACTTTGTCCAACTGACAACGGCAGGTGATGATATGGATTCAGAACAATTTCGGTGCAAGTGTGCCAAGGGACTCGTATCTTCTTGCCCTGGAGAAATTCGTCTGGCCCGAGGGACTTGGTGGTCATAGTTTAATGCCCCTAGGTGATCAGCGGACGTAAGAGCTCGCGGAGAGCAATTTAACCACGGCGGGCCTGTCTACACGCGGTAGACAGTGGATTCAAAAGAAATGTCTGCGATCAACCATATTGTTTCAGGCTCTCGTCTCTCAGGCCAAGCGACTGATTCCGCTGAGTGTTATGGACAGTGTTCTTCCACAAAGGGACTTACGAAAATTCACGTGAACCGCGCGTTGCAGCGCGGGCTGCGCACACCACTCAGGAGTCGAGCGCGGTTTCCGCTGAGATGGACATGGCCGACTCTGTAAATATTCTGATGTGTAAATATGAACTTGGATATGGACATTGGACACTATAAATATTGGAAATATTGCTTTGTAAATCTTGGACACTGTGAATAATGCTAAATATTGCTGATGTGCGTAAATCATGGATTTGGGATGTACATTGAATTACTATGAATAATGGAATTTATGCTGATGTTGTAAAATCTTGGACATGGGAATGGAAATTGGACACTGTGAATAATGTAAAATATTGCCTGATGTTGTAAATATGGCTGGAAGATGGACAATTGGACACTGCTAAATAATGTAAATATGGTGCTGCATGTTCGAATACTGGCCTTGAAGCATGGACATTGCGACACTTAACATATTGTAAATATGCATTGGCATGTAAACGTTGTTAATAATGTTAGTGTTGATGTAAATTATGTAAATATGTAACTATATGAATGACTTGCATGTAAGTAATGTAATTATATTATTGTCAATGGTTCATTAATGAATTATAATAATGATTGAAATTTACTTTAATTCGTTTGCCACGACTCATTTGGTGATCCGCGGTGATTTGACATGCTCGCTTACCACACACATCTCCCACACGGCTGTGTATTAGTGATTACATGTATATTAAAAGTTGCGTATCAAGTTGTTTTCTCAGTCCGCCTTGATCTCTGATGTGTAAATTGCCGGCATGATTATGGCGTGTGGGTTACACACGCGCGGTTGGGTGTTGCGATTTTTTTTTCTTTGAAAGGTTTATGCCTACAGGTCAGAACAATAAAAAGTGTCTTTATGTACACACACACACACACACACACACATGCCGCATACGCGAAGACATAAACAATTAATGACCAACATGACAATAGATAAAATTCGAATCATTACATTGAGAATCTCCCTGTTGTGTGTTTATGATCTTTGGGCTAAAACCTTTCAATTAAAAAAATCGGCAAATCTAGGCTTCAGCGGTTGGTCCTACTTCCACTGTCCCCTCTCAAACCCCCCCCCCCCACGTCCCTCCCGGGCTTTTCACACACCACACACACACACACACACACACACACCACAACACACACACACACACACACACACACACACACACAGTCGATGCACGCATACACTAAGAATAAACAGTATAATGAACACAGTGACAAATAAAATCGAATCAGCATTCAAATTAGTGTAGCGCGACTACAGGATTTTTGGGAGCGAGCTAGTCGCCGATCAAAGTCGCGACTCGATCTAGTTGCCGACTCTCAGCAATGCTAGTTCTTCGTCATCGATCAATAGGTAAATAGGCATCGAGCTACACTACAGCCCATTACAAAGACTGTTCCGCGTACTTCCTTTCAATTCTTATTAGTAAATTCAACTTTCAACTGTGATTACGCGATTCAAAACTTGACTTTTTGTCATAGTCCCACATATTGCCCATCTATCTTTTGGACTGGCTTTTTATGGCATAATAGTTATACACGGAGTCAATTCTTGCCATTTCTAAAGTAGAGTCGTGACTCCTCTGTGATATCACGACTCCGACTTTTGGCCCGACTTTAGTCGTTGCAACACTAATTCAAATACGTATCACGCACACAAGTTTGGTTCTTGCCCCTTACCTTTTCCGACATCCATCCTGCATGTACCTCCTTCCAGCTTTGAATGCTTCTTCTTCTCATGATTGAAAAAATCATTAATCACGTATATACCGCAAATAATACTCAAGAATAAACAACTGCATTACATGACATCTGAAACACCTCGCAAGTTTTTGCTAACGTTACATCCTTACTTAATTAATCAGGCCAATCAAGCAATATTAATGAAAAACAAAATAACTTCATGAGAATGATAAAAGACAAAAAAAATAATCTGAACACAACCCTCGCAAGTTTGCTACATTTTGATTAATCCTGCATATCGGTCCATATTGATTAATTTGAAAACAAAAACACAACGAAATTGGGGGGGGGGGACATGCGGAACAAAAAAAAAACGCGAAATCAAAAATAAATAAATTGAAGAGCTACGACAAACATTCAAACAAATAACGATAAAGAAGGAGCGAGCAATATAGGGACGTCGAAAAGAACTTCAAGATTATAAAAATACGTTTGACTTATTCTTTGCACGTGCACCCCCCCCCCCCCCCCCCCCCCCCCCCCCCCCCCCCCCCCCCCGCAGAGCCATAGGAGTTCCACCCTAATAGCACAAAAGAAAATTTACACCACCGCTTTTTGCTTTTCATCGCAAGATTTCTCAATTTTAGTTGGCTCCCTCATAATTATGTTGCACCTCCCAGGTCCACCTCCCAAGATGTGCCCACCTTTCTCTCTCTCGCGCGCGCACACACACACACGCCACACATTGCACACACTCAACCCACAACGCACACATGCACGCAATGCATACGCAAGAATAAACAATTTGATGACCAACATTCGACAATAGTAAAATTGGAATTATAATGTAGCGCATTCGAATAGCGTAGCCACGCACACAAGTTTGTTTCTTGCCCACACCTTTTCCGACTCCACCTTGCTACCTTCCTTCCTCTTGCCCTGGCCTCTTATTTTCTAGCTTCTCGGTGATGAAAATCATTACTCAACGTAATATATACGCAAATAATATTACTCCAAAGAATTAAAAGAAAAAAAACCCACATAAAAAAAAAAAAACTGCAGTTTTACCCAATGGAAACATCTATGAAGGAAAAAATAAAAACCCCACCCCAGCCCTCGCATAAAAAAAGAAAGTTTTTTAGAGTATAGCTTAATAAACGTTTTAAAACTAAAATCCTCATTAATTAATCATGCCCAATCAAGCAATTAATGAAAAAACAAAATAACTCACGCGAATGATAAAGGACAAAAAATAATAATCATCACAGCACTGCATGCATGGTAGACACAAGAGATAAACAATTAATGACCAACATGACAATAGATAAAATCGATCAGCATTCAAATTAGCGTTGCGCGATACAGGATTTTTGGGCAGCTCGACTATCGTCGCGATCTAAACAGTCGCGACCTCCGAACTATTTGCCGACTCTCAGCATGCGTTCTGTCGTCTCGAGCTACCACTATACAGCCATAACAAAGAACTGTTCCGTTCTACTTCCTTCAATTCTTTTAGTAAATGTCAGACTTTCAACTGTGATTACGCCATTCAAAACTTGACTTTTTGTCATAGTCCCACATATTGTCATCTATGTTTTGACTGGTTTCTATGGCATACATGTTATTACACGGAGTCGATTCTTGCATTTCTAAAGTCGGAGTCGTGACTCCTCGGTGATAATCATGACTCCGACTTTTGGCGACTTAGTCGTGCAACACTAATTCAAATACGTATATAGCCACGCACACAAGTTTGTTTCTTGCCCTTACCTTTTCCGACTCCACCTGCATGTACCTCTTTCCGCTTGATGTTGTTCTTCTCGATGATTGAAAATCATTAATCACGTATATACGCAAATAATACTCAAGAATAAACAACTGCATACATGACATCTGTACACACCCTCGCAAGTTTTTGCTACATTTTGATTAATCCTGCATATCGGTCCATATTGATTAATTTGAAAACAAAACACAACGAAGTTGACATGCGGAACAAAAAAAAAGGCGAAGTCAATAACCAACTTGTTCTTATGTGATTTGCAATCATCTAACAATCATTTGTAAACATTGTAATTGACTTTAATTTGTTACAATAAAAACAGAATTATAAAAAAATAAAAATAAAATGAAGAGTACGACAAACATTCCAAACAAATAAGATAAAGAAGAGGGGAAAAATAGGGGACGGAAAAGAACTTCAAGAATATAAAAAATACGATGACAATAGAGAATCATCCATTTTCTCCTCCCTCTTGCCTTTATCCCAGCCTATTTCTTCCTCACGTTTG
>JZLH01S0060911.1:3339-16086 GCA_001188425.1 Eucidaris tribuloides | reverse complement strand
CCCCCCCCCTTTTTGTAGATTTGTTTTAATCTTTATATTCCTGTCAGGTAATTATTAACAATTGTTTATTCCGTGAATGTTTGCGTCTACGATGATTTATTAGTTTTATAAAAATCCAGGCGTTGTACACAATAAAAGTATAATTAGCCCGAAGGATTTCGTTTTTTTCTTCGATATGTGCCGTCATGCCGTTAATCCTGAATTGTAGTGTGCCGTGCAGTGTGGTGATTCAAAAATTGCAAAGTACACGTACCTGTAATTTTCGTAAACTGCGTATACCAATGACCTAGATACCTACCTACACGTATGACTTTTTCCACATACTGCAACAGTCCACACACTGGGGCAGTGCCCATTTACAACTGTGTACACCATGCGCGTGTGAAAAGTGTTATTTTTCACCGGTCGGCGATGTGCGCGCGTACATTTGAAAAGGCCGTATCAAAATCGCCAAAATCGGGTCGGGAAAGTGTATACTTTTTAACAGAATGTTACTTAAAGGGGTATCTATTCAGACTTCCTGAATACTTCTTTAGGGTACTCTGATACGACGGATAATTACTTGTGGTTAGGGGGCATTTTTGAAGCCAGTAGGCCTACACGCGCCATACCTCGTAATGTCACTAGCCCCCCCCGCGGCATTGTACACATGCATCTTGCACTGCACCCCCCCCAATTATTAAGAGAATACACAGTAGGCCTAACTTGTTGACTTACTTTGCCGATAGCACTTTTGATATTAGCTGCTGGTTCAAACCTTCTGCTGAACAGGATAGGTTTGCTAAAAATGTCACAGTTAGTACATGCAGAAGACGAGTGTTGGCAACAGACCACTCGTTTTTGACAAATCTGCTACATGGAAATCCCCCAATGCCTGACAAACAGTACCAACACAGTACAGCAAGCCGCAGTCAACTCAGTCGGTATTCAAACTGCAAATCCTCAACTTTTTTTTATTGCCATATGAAGTGAATCATTTCGTGGAATTATTCTCACAAATGTAATTTTACTCTCACCGGAAACTAATGCCTGATCGTTAAATTTTTTGCATGAAGATTTTCCATCATCAACCAGTAGGCCTATTCTTGGCGAAAATTCAGTAAATGAAATGCCACCCGTACAAAATTCTGCATTTCCACATAAAAACACTTAGAAACAAAATTACAATACGATCCCTTTGAGCCGACCAGTACCCGATTGCATGAGAAAGGACTGACTGCGGTTGGTTATGTATGTGTACGTGTATGTGTGTGTGTGTGTGTGTGTGTGTGTGTGTGTGTTGTGGTGTGTGTGTGTGGTTTGTGTTGTTTGTTGTCTCTCTCTCTCTCTCTCTGTACGCAATCAACAACTTCTATTCAAGTTGAGGCCCCGAACAACTAAATTAATCGTCCGTCATTTATTTCATGCATTTCATACACTTTCAACATTCGTAGTATTCACAATATTTACAGTTAAACTGCACATTTTTCTACAAAATAAAGTGTAACAGATATTATATCTTCAGTCTGCCCCCCCCCCCCCCCCCCCCGGACTGCCTGAGGCGGCGTCGTGAAAATGTATTTTTTTCTTAACAGTTCATCTGTGGCGTGTCAAAACACATTTGCGCTATACGTTTTAAAACGAACGCATCCTGTATAATATGGCCCGATAATCTTCCAACAATACTACATAAATTTTCGCTTATAAATCCAAGACTATAGGCCTAAAGTAATGCCAATAACATTGATCTTAATTCGTATTTCAGCGTCTCTGCTTACAGATATACGAGTTTCAACGTCACGGCAGTGTTTAAAGTGATAGGCCCTATCCATTGTGTGTTTCAATTTAAAAAAAAATGTCAAACTTTGATATCGAGCCGACATAGCTACATAGTAGTGTCAAACGTGGACAAATAAACACCCAGAATACAAAAGTTTGGAAAGTTATACATGAATAACAACTAAAACTGGGGCGAGTTTTATTAACCTAGGTGCATTACACACAGTAAGCTATGGGTAGCGCAAATGGGCAAGTCGAATCTGGTCAACTTACGGATATTCACTTTTTTAAAGCCACTAAATAATCATTTTTGAAATTACAATTTTTGTCAGGGTTTCAGTTTTAGACCTGCATCAAAGACACTGGCCAGCCATGGGGAATCATGCCAGCTCAGATTTTTTTTTACTGTGGCTTAAATGTTAGCCAATACCTTTTAACTAATACAAAAATATATAACGTTATAGAATCATTCAAAGCTATGACAACAACAATGTAACATAATGAGTAACTACCAGATTTACTTCAATCTGAAGTGAACTCCATTCCGGCATATATGCTTTGGATTCAGTTCAGACTCCAAAATCTCTTTTTTTTGTACTTTGTAGAAGGAATCTTCCAGAAATTGACGCGCAATGATATGCATTTAGCAGTATATAAAATAAAATCTATATAACAATATAACGTTGAATCGATGACGTTGATTACTGAAATAAATTGTATTTGCATCATATTTGATTAGAAACTTAATAAGTAAAATTGAAATGTCGAAATCCAATTAAAACTGATTACAATAAATTATTTATGCGTAACATGATCTGTGGAGTAAAAACAAAACATGCCAGACGCGGACAAAAGAGGAAGAAACTGCAGCCGTATACCATTAGAATGGCATTGTTCATGATAGCTAGTGTACGATAATCTTCCACGACAATAAGTACCATACATGTTCGCCATATAAATCCAAGACTAATAAGGCCTAAATATTATGCAAACATTGACCTTAATTCGATATAGTGTCTTTTACAGGCACATCGTTAACCGGGTTTGCACGTCACACCAATAACAGTGTTAACTATACTGTATACGAAAACAATATCACGCTTATAAGTCATTCAAAGTATATGACAAACAATGCTAACATAACAGTGAAGTAATTTCTTTGTATTACTTTCAATCTTAAGTGAACTCCATTCCGGATATATTTTGGATTCAGTTTAAGACACCAAAATCTCCGTTTGTACTTTGTTAGAAAAATCTTCCAGGAAATTGACGTGCCGATTGATATGCATTTAGCAGTATAAAATAAAATCTAATGGTAACAATAACTGAATCGATTGACGGGGGGGTTGTATACTGAAATAATGTGTATTGATTATATTGACGAAAGTATAAGTAAACATTGCAAATTTTCTAAAAATTCACATTAAAAACTTGATTACAATAACAATTAAGCGTAACATGGAAAAAGCAAATCATGATACGGGACAAATGAGGGAAGAAAACTGCAGTCCGTATAACCATAAGAATGGTCGTGCGATGAAACAGCTAGTGCACCCCCTTACGACGGTGTTCCATGCATCCTCGTGCTCGTGAAAATCATGTCTACAGCCGAACGGTCGCAGCGCCCTAGTCCTTCTCCCTGAACAGGGGAAGGTGCCTCGCCAAAAGAAGGCATACGGATTCTCGGTCGACTCGCCGATATGAGATGGCGCGAACACTTGCGGTGCGATTTTGAACACAATGATCACAGATCGCCGACATTTTGACCAGCATGGCCAATCCTTCGGTCCATATGATGTTCGCCCACACAAAACAAGAAAAGAAGTTGCTCATGGATATTCTGGCGTTTTCCCGCCAACATGCTTGGCAGACCCACTCAGTACACGACGAACATGATCGTAAATCCGGTCCCATATAGGCGCCGCGCGTACCGCACCACTATTTACACATCTGACCCGTCAACACGTCTCCCGGCAAACGAGATATTCGCCCAATACTCCCTCTCCTCTACCTTTCCTCTTAACTCCTCACTTCCTTTTTTCAGTCTCTTCTCACCCCGCCGCTCTCTTACCCCTCCTTCCCTTCCCTCCCCCACGCCCTCCGTGTGGCAGGAGACTCGTTGCCGCATCGAGATTCTGTCCTCCTTCATTCCTTCGTTGCATCATCCGAGAGACCAGGCTGAGAACACGGGGGCTTGTCCTCACCCTCCAGCGTTGAGGGCCAAAATAACACTGACGTCAGGGCACGTCGTGCACGGCGCCCATAGCATGCCTCCACTGGGTTAAGCGGATTCTCCCGGACATGTACGAGGTGACAATCAGCGCGTCCAGATTATTGTCCTGAAAAATTCACTGGCCTAGAAATATTCGTTTACGGCATGATTCACCGTTGGAAAGTCCGGACCACCATCAACGCATGAGTTACGACCACAGACTTTGAAGACTGGGAGAGGCCTCACTGATGACTTATGTTAAGCTCATTTCATGTGAGCAGCAATGTTCTCATCGCAATGGGGGCTCCTTAGGAAGACTCGGTGGCATTGGCATCGTGAGTTCTGCTGGGAATGCGAAATGGCGCGCGTCCAAGTTCACGTAGTAAATGTCTGATGACGGCTTCCATCTCTAAATATTCCTGATGGAGTCAGAAAGATAGCCGGCCGTTGGGAAGTCGGGTCGAAATAAACGGGGCAGTCCTCAGGACAGGGCGTAAATCCGGGTTATTTGGCAATGTGCGATCAACAGCCAGGGTGGAGGTCACCGACCTTAACCTTGCTTCTGTTGTCTACGCCTAAAATACACGACTTGCATCACCAGAACTGAGAGGCGAACTCCCACGAGTAGCGAACTCTTGGCCGAATACAAAGTGGCGCTGTTGACATTAGTTTTTCTGCAGAATTGTCCTTGTGGGGGCATCGGGGCATCGAGAGCCTTCTTATATCTTTTTCGAAGCCGGAGAACGCACCCTCGCTACCATCTGCCCCTGACCGCGCCCCCCGCAGCCACACCCCGTTCGGGGCGCTTCATCCATGCTGAGCAAATCCGTCCGCGTGCTAGGTTCGGATACGCCTCCTTCAGGCAGCCACTGTTTGCATGCACGTGATCCGAAATGTTTTTGTAGGAAGAGCCGCATGTGCCCGTCTCTTTACTCCTGTCCCGTCTGCGATGCTGCTCATAAATCGTTAAGCTACGGTACGAACTCACTCGCCCGTTTCGACGCGCTACGGAAACTTGTCCTTCACCGAAGGCTTACCCTGCCTCCCATGGCATGGGATTTAGGGTGGACGTGGTGCTCGTTTCCGTTTTTGGGACCTGCAGCTTTAACCAACTTGACATCCAACGCTAGGGTAATATTGTCCATAATGACAATGTCCATATTGAAGCTGCTTGGCCACAATAACGACAGAAATCACGAGATGCTGAAAACGAAAGACTGCCGAAAAACAGGGAAAGAGAAGCCTCCTAGGCGTATAGCGTCGGGCTTTCATGTCGGTGAGAACGGTGTGGCTCAGTAGTTAGATTGTATCAAGAATGAATACAGTACTATTATCACGTCGTCGCCGAAACTTTCACAAAATCATGACGTCGTCTGACTAACCAGAAGTCAGAGATGGTATGGTTGATACTAGTTATTTCATGCTTGGCTATATATACCCTGGAACCAGAAATCGCAGCTACCACTGAACCCTGTAGCAAACAATAGCCGAGGGACCGGAGTCCGTTGAAACAATTGGTATTTAATAATACACAAAAACTATTTGAAAAAGCAAAATAGACCCGGATCTCGGCCAGGCAGTGCCACGCGGTTAATCCCGTCTAAAGAGAGTGACTTCAAAAAAAGGGTTGAACGGGCCACAGGCAGTAAAATTGTTGCGAATTAAAGAAGCGTGAAAGCGTTTACGAAAACTTGGCAGTACTCATATACAGAACTTAGACACATGTACAATGTACATAGACTTGCTACTTTACCAGCAAAGACACATGATTACACAAACAAAAACAAAACAAACAGTATGCATACAAGGACTTCATGTATTGCTTGGGAGTATTTATTTTTTCTGTGTACGGAAATATGGCGTGCGTTGAATTATGCGCGACAAAACATTTGATTATTATTGGTTTCAAGACTACAAATCTCAATGATTGTTTGCCCTCTGCAATATCTTACAACGTGAAAGGTATAATGGAAAGGATGCTCTCTCATGTTAAATTTTTACAACCAGCAAACGATAAACGATGACAAAAAAAACTGCCGCTTAGGCGATAATTGCCCCAGCCATAGCCCTTGCAAAAACTGACATGGCACGGCAGAACTGCGGTTTGTAGCGTTAATTTTACATACGGCTGTTTGTTTTTTTTTGTTTTTTTTTTTTTCCAAAAATTTCCAGATCTTAATATAAAAAAAATCGAAATAAAAGAAATTTCTCCATTATTTGTATTAAAATTAATTAGATTATAAAAAATTTTATGTTTGTAGCCGACACATTTGTGCCGAATGTCTTGCAGATTCGGCGGTAGTTCCGTAATTTCAATGTTACAAACATCATGAAACTTTCCACTTGTAAACATAAATAAACGAAAATTTAAAATTTGGAATACATCTGTTGTGTTTGCTAGTGGTTATTTTGTGTGTGTGTGTGGTGGCGTGATGTGTGTGTGTATTTTAGTGTTTACTAACTTTTTTTTATTTTTTATTTTTTATTTTTTTTTTGAGGGGGGGGGTGTCACCCGTAAGCTGGAATATTTTTTCATTAGGCTTATAAGGGTTTCAAACTGCCACCAGCCTAACCTGCCTAGAGTATAATTATTATTATTGTTTATAAGTGTGAAATAATTGCATATTTTTCATGTTTTTTGATTTAATGCAATGGCAGGCGCCCTTAATGCCACCCTGATTAAATGAAACTGCAAATAAATAATTAAATTAAATAAAATAAGTCACATCTCAAAACTTAGTGATTGTGTTGTTGTTTATAGTTAAAGATGCATCAGGAAGAGTATCCTACATTTACGTGACAATGCAGAATTAAAACTTCCAGCTTATATCATAGTAGGCGAAATGTGCATGTTTTGCAAACGCTATTCGTATAAGCCACACAACCTACACACGCCAATTCGAGACGCCCCGTCGCATCGAAGAAGTCTCCTCCCCCGTCATCGAAGAGAAGTCTCCTACCCCGTCATCGAAGAACTCTCCTCACCCCGTCATAAGAAGTGTCCTCCCCCGTCATCGCAAAGAAGTGGCCACCCCCGCCAGCAGAGAAGAGGCCTACCCCGTCAGCGAGGAAAGTGGCCTCCCGTCCGTGAATTTGTCCTCTCCCCCCGTCCGTGATGTCCTCTCCCCGTCCGTGATGGCGTCTCCCCCTGTACCGTGATGTTTTCTCTCCCCCGGTCCGTGATGTCGTCTCCCCGCCGTCCGTGATTGCTTGTCGGTCTCCCCCGGTCCGTGCATGCTGTCTTCTCCCCCGTCCGTGATGCTGTCTTCTCCCTGACCCGTGAAAGTGTCATCTCCCCCGTCAGTGATGCGCTACTCCCCCGTCGCTGAAGTTGTTCTTCTCTCCCATCAGTGATGTCGTTACCCCCGTCAGCGCAGTGTGTTCCACCCCGTCACCCCGTTCCTAATGTGCCCTACGACGACCTGAATCCGCGCTTCTGGCTTCCACCAGAGGCCAATGGTTATCCTGAGAGACGCTCCTGCGTGAGCAACAGACTTTGCGAAGGAGAATGTGCCATGAAGCGTGAATTGACCATGTTGTAAGCAATTAGTCCAGGCCACCCGGGTCCAGCGATCGTTCCAGCCGTCAGGCTCACTTTGTCCAACTGACAACGGCAGGTGATGATATGGATTCAGAACAATTTCGGTGCAAGTGTGCCAAGGGACTCGTATCTTCTTGCCCTGGAGAAATTCGTCTGGCCCGAGGGACTTGGTGGTCATAGTTTAATGCCCCTAGGTGATCAGCGGACGTAAGAGCTCGCGGAGAGCAATTTAACCACGGCGGGCCTGTCTACACGCGGTAGACAGTGGATTCAAAAGAAATGTCTGCGATCAACCATATTGTTTCAGGCTCTCGTCTCTCAGGCCAAGCGACTGATTCCGCTGAGTGTTATGGACAGTGTTCTTCCACAAAGGGACTTACGAAAATTCACGTGAACCGCGCGTTGCAGCGCGGGCTGCGCACACCACTCAGGAGTCGAGCGCGGTTTCCGCTGAGATGGACATGGCCGACTCTGTAAATATTCTGATGTGTAAATATGAACTTGGATATGGACATTGGACACTATAAATATTGGAAATATTGCTTTGTAAATCTTGGACACTGTGAATAATGCTAAATATTGCTGATGTGCGTAAATCATGGATTTGGGATGTACATTGAATTACTATGAATAATGGAATTTATGCTGATGTTGTAAAATCTTGGACATGGGAATGGAAATTGGACACTGTGAATAATGTAAAATATTGCCTGATGTTGTAAATATGGCTGGAAGATGGACAATTGGACACTGCTAAATAATGTAAATATGGTGCTGCATGTTCGAATACTGGCCTTGAAGCATGGACATTGCGACACTTAACATATTGTAAATATGCATTGGCATGTAAACGTTGTTAATAATGTTAGTGTTGATGTAAATTATGTAAATATGTAACTATATGAATGACTTGCATGTAAGTAATGTAATTATATTATTGTCAATGGTTCATTAATGAATTATAATAATGATTGAAATTTACTTTAATTCGTTTGCCACGACTCATTTGGTGATCCGCGGTGATTTGACATGCTCGCTTACCACACACATCTCCCACACGGCTGTGTATTAGTGATTACATGTATATTAAAAGTTGCGTATCAAGTTGTTTTCTCAGTCCGCCTTGATCTCTGATGTGTAAATTGCCGGCATGATTATGGCGTGTGGGTTACACACGCGCGGTTGGGTGTTGCGATTTTTTTTTCTTTGAAAGGTTTATGCCTACAGGTCAGAACAATAAAAAGTGTCTTTATGTACACACACACACACACACACACACATGCCGCATACGCGAAGACATAAACAATTAATGACCAACATGACAATAGATAAAATTCGAATCATTACATTGAGAATCTCCCTGTTGTGTGTTTATGATCTTTGGGCTAAAACCTTTCAATTAAAAAAATCGGCAAATCTAGGCTTCAGCGGTTGGTCCTACTTCCACTGTCCCCTCTCAAACCCCCCCCCCCCACGTCCCTCCCGGGCTTTTCACACACCACACACACACACACACACACACACACCACAACACACACACACACACACACACACACACACACACAGTCGATGCACGCATACACTAAGAATAAACAGTATAATGAACACAGTGACAAATAAAATCGAATCAGCATTCAAATTAGTGTAGCGCGACTACAGGATTTTTGGGAGCGAGCTAGTCGCCGATCAAAGTCGCGACTCGATCTAGTTGCCGACTCTCAGCAATGCTAGTTCTTCGTCATCGATCAATAGGTAAATAGGCATCGAGCTACACTACAGCCCATTACAAAGACTGTTCCGCGTACTTCCTTTCAATTCTTATTAGTAAATTCAACTTTCAACTGTGATTACGCGATTCAAAACTTGACTTTTTGTCATAGTCCCACATATTGCCCATCTATCTTTTGGACTGGCTTTTTATGGCATAATAGTTATACACGGAGTCAATTCTTGCCATTTCTAAAGTAGAGTCGTGACTCCTCTGTGATATCACGACTCCGACTTTTGGCCCGACTTTAGTCGTTGCAACACTAATTCAAATACGTATCACGCACACAAGTTTGGTTCTTGCCCCTTACCTTTTCCGACATCCATCCTGCATGTACCTCCTTCCAGCTTTGAATGCTTCTTCTTCTCATGATTGAAAAAATCATTAATCACGTATATACCGCAAATAATACTCAAGAATAAACAACTGCATTACATGACATCTGAAACACCTCGCAAGTTTTTGCTAACGTTACATCCTTACTTAATTAATCAGGCCAATCAAGCAATATTAATGAAAAACAAAATAACTTCATGAGAATGATAAAAGACAAAAAAAATAATCTGAACACAACCCTCGCAAGTTTGCTACATTTTGATTAATCCTGCATATCGGTCCATATTGATTAATTTGAAAACAAAAACACAACGAAATTGGGGGGGGGGGACATGCGGAACAAAAAAAAAACGCGAAATCAAAAATAAATAAATTGAAGAGCTACGACAAACATTCAAACAAATAACGATAAAGAAGGAGCGAGCAATATAGGGACGTCGAAAAGAACTTCAAGATTATAAAAATACGTTTGACTTATTCTTTGCACGTGCACCCCCCCCCCCCCCCCCCCCCCCCCCCCCCCCCCCCCCCCCCCGCAGAGCCATAGGAGTTCCACCCTAATAGCACAAAAGAAAATTTACACCACCGCTTTTTGCTTTTCATCGCAAGATTTCTCAATTTTAGTTGGCTCCCTCATAATTATGTTGCACCTCCCAGGTCCACCTCCCAAGATGTGCCCACCTTTCTCTCTCTCGCGCGCGCACACACACACACGCCACACATTGCACACACTCAACCCACAACGCACACATGCACGCAATGCATACGCAAGAATAAACAATTTGATGACCAACATTCGACAATAGTAAAATTGGAATTATAATGTAGCGCATTCGAATAGCGTAGCCACGCACACAAGTTTGTTTCTTGCCCACACCTTTTCCGACTCCACCTTGCTACCTTCCTTCCTCTTGCCCTGGCCTCTTATTTTCTAGCTTCTCGGTGATGAAAATCATTACTCAACGTAATATATACGCAAATAATATTACTCCAAAGAATTAAAAGAAAAAAAACCCACATAAAAAAAAAAAAACTGCAGTTTTACCCAATGGAAACATCTATGAAGGAAAAAATAAAAACCCCACCCCAGCCCTCGCATAAAAAAAGAAAGTTTTTTAGAGTATAGCTTAATAAACGTTTTAAAACTAAAATCCTCATTAATTAATCATGCCCAATCAAGCAATTAATGAAAAAACAAAATAACTCACGCGAATGATAAAGGACAAAAAATAATAATCATCACAGCACTGCATGCATGGTAGACACAAGAGATAAACAATTAATGACCAACATGACAATAGATAAAATCGATCAGCATTCAAATTAGCGTTGCGCGATACAGGATTTTTGGGCAGCTCGACTATCGTCGCGATCTAAACAGTCGCGACCTCCGAACTATTTGCCGACTCTCAGCATGCGTTCTGTCGTCTCGAGCTACCACTATACAGCCATAACAAAGAACTGTTCCGTTCTACTTCCTTCAATTCTTTTAGTAAATGTCAACTTTCAACTGTGATTACGCCAGGTCAAAACGTTTGACTTTTTGTCAGTAGTCCCACATATGGTCATCTATGTTTTGGACTGGTTTCTATGGCCATACATTGTTATTACACGGAGTCGATTCTTGCATTTCGGGAAAGTCCGGAGTCGTGACTCCTCGGTTGAGAATTCACGATCTGCCGACTTTGGCGACTTAGCGTGCAACACTATTCAAATACGTATATACGCCACGCACACAAGCTTTGTTCTTGCCTTACCTGGTTTCCGACTCCACCTTGCATGTACCTCTTTCCGCTTGATGTTCTTTCTCTCCGATGCATTGAAAATCCATTAATCACGAAAAGTACGCAAATAATAACTCAAGAATAAACAACTGCATACATGACATCTGAACACACCCTCGCAAGTTCTTTGCTACATTTTGATTATCCTGCATATCGGTCCATATGATTAATTTTGAAAAACCAAATACACAAACGAAGCATTGACATGCGGAACAAAAAAGGCGAAGTCAACAACCAACTTTTCATTATGTGATTTGCAATCATTCTAAACAATTCATTTGTAACATTGCTAATGACTTTAATTTGCTTACAAATTAAAACAGAATTATTAAAAAAAGAAAAAAAATTGGAAGAGTACGACAAACATTCCAAACAAATAAGATAAAGAAGAGGGGAAAAATAGGGGACGGAAAAGAACTTCAAGATTATAAAAAATACTATGACAATAGAGAATCATCCCTTTTCTCCTCCCTCTTGCCTTTATCCAACCTATTTCTTCCTCACGTTTGACTTATTCTTTTTCTTGTGGGTGCACGTGCACCCCCCCCCCCCCCCGCAGAGCCATAGGAGTTCCACCCTAATAGCAAAAAAGAAATTTGCACCACCCTTTTTGGCTTTCATCGAAGGATTTTCTCAATTTTAGTTGGCTCCCTCATAATTATGTGCACCTCCCGGCCAGGTCCACCTCCCCAAGATGTGCACCTTTCTCTCTCTCTCGCGCGCGCACACACACACGCACACACATTCACACACTCACCACACCCACACATGCACGCATGCATACGCAAGAATGAACAATTTATGACCAACATGACAATAGATAAAATTGAATTATAACGTGCGTATTCGAATACGTAGCCACGCAAACAAGTTTGTTTCTTGCCCACACCTTTTTCGACTCCACCTGTACATGTACCTCCTTCCTCTTGACCCTGGCCTCTTGATTTTCTACTTCTCGGTGATCGAAAATCATTACTCACGTATATATACGCAAATAATATACTCAAGAATAAACAACTGCATACATGACATCTGAATACACCCTCGCAAGTTTTTGCTAACGTTAGATCTTCATTAATTAATCATGCAATCAAGCAATTAGGCCTAATGACAAACATGAAAATAACTTCAGAGAATGATAAAGACAAAAAATAAATCATCACACGCGCTTTCAAACAGATGCACACACTCGCACACAAATCACATCTCGCAAGTAGTTGGTGGAATTTTATTCACTCGGAATTCTCGCAGGTTTCTGCTTCATCTTTAATAGATAAATAAATAAATCTGACGCACCGGTGCATGCTGGCTGCCATGCCAGATCTCATTGAATGAACCAGTAAAATAA